>LBNU01037251.1:2727-28454 GCA_014162995.1 Artemisia annua | reverse complement strand
GGGTGAAATATTAAATGCTTTTAATCTCAACCATTGATTTCTTTTTAGATGGATGATGGGGATGAGTCCCTTGGTATGTGAGGAATGTTTGGTTTTTTAAATAACTCAACTCATTTAAAATAAATATACTTTTTGATTACCGCATGAAGTACAATTTTTTAATAAAATATAGAAATAAGAAAAAATATAAATTAAACAAACATATGGCTAAGAGTTTCCAGAATAAAAAAAAAAAGATGAGCTTTGATATATGGACTTAATTAAATAGACCTAAAAGTGGACCTATCGCATAAATGACCTTTACAGTTATGCAACTGTACAAGTTATTTATGCGGTAAGTCCACCTTTAGGTCCGTTTATCATTTTTCAAAAAAGATATATAAATACCCAAAACCCAATATGTTAGGTGAGGTTGAGATTTTGGGAATAAACTTTTTACATGGCTTCAGTTTATGAATACAAAACATTTGATTTCGAATATCTTAGAGCCTAAATTCATTAAAACCCACCCATCAAACGGACCGTTAATCATCATATAAAGTATATAAAATTAAGACCTTGCTTAAATGGAAAGTAATTGTGGAAAAGACTTTAATGATGCATTTGGTAGAGAGAAAAGAAATGAGAGAAATGAAATTTGATCAAATTCTCTTGTTTGATAGAGAGAATTAAAAAAAGTGGAGAATTGAGTAGAAATTAATGGAGAGTTGGAGAGAATTGGATAGTGTAATTTGGTTACTCCCATTTCCATAATTTTTGTGGAGAATTGAGAGGGTTATTTTATTTTATTTTTAACAAAATAATAGGTTTTTTTTTTAAAATATTTTTTTTTTTTACAAAAAATAATTAAAAAAATATTTTTTTTTTTGAAAATATATATATTTTTTTAGAATTGTTATTTAGAAAAAATAATTTTTTTTAATAATTTTTATAAAATATAAATTAAAAAAAATAAGTTAAATTTTTTTATAAATAAATTGTTAAAAAATAAGTTTTTTTTTTAAATAAATTAAAAAAATATTTTTTTAAAATATATTTTTTTAGAATTGTTATTTAGAAAAAATAAATTTTTTAAATAATATTTATAAAAAAATAAATTAATTTTTTTTAAATAAACTTTTTAAAAAATAAGTTTTTTTTTAAAAATATATTTTTTTTTTAAAATAAATTAAAAAAATATATAAATTATAAAGAAAATATATTTTTCAAATATATATTTTTAGAATTGTTATTTAGAAAAAATAATTTTTTTAAAAAAATCAACAAATATATATATTTTTTCATTTTTCGGGTCAAGTCTCTGTTGTTACAAAACATTAGAATTGAACAAAATTCTCTACAGATTTCTATTCCCTGAATTTATATTCTCTGCTTCATTTATATTCTTTGAAATTCTCTCTACCAAACGTGCCCTAAAGGTTAAGGTGTCTTTCTTTTTTAGTTATGGGGGAGGAATAGTAGGACCTACTAATTTAATTGTATTTCTTTTTTAAATATAACTCATTATTTCTCTTAGTTGATTTATATCCACAAGGCTTAAATTATAGTGTCCTCCCAATTAAAAGGCTTATATAAACGTAAGACCCACATGATCCTAAGGAAAAAAAATAAACACACCTTAGTCATCATCATATAAAGTATATAAAATTAAGACCTTGCTTAAAGGGAAAGTAATTGTGGAAAAAAGTTTAAGGGTTAAGACGTAAACTGAGCCAAAGTTTGAGAATATTATTCCAATATTAACCTGTTTTGAAGCTTTATTTGTGATTTTTTTACATTCCAAGAATTTGTGCTTTTAGCTACGGATAACTTTTAACCACGACAAAGGTCGCAGTTAAAAAATCCACTAAACGACAAAATAAGCGGATTTAAACCTGACTTTGAAAAGAACTTTGACATCATTGATAAAACATTTTCAAACTTTAGACTTTCAACGCAAACTTTTGGTGAATAAAATGAACTAAACTCCTAAGGGGCCGTTTAGTTGGTGCAAAATTTTCCTGTTTTTCCGTTTCTAAATTCTTAGAGAATGAAAAAAGTGAGAAGAATGGAATAGGCTTTTCAAACCTTTAGTTAAAATTTAAAGAATGAGACTTTCACATTTTTTGAAAATTGTTGAAAAAAGGTTTAACTAAACGGATTTTCAATTTTTCTCTTTTCATATGAAAAATTTCCTAAAAAAATAGGAAGTTTTTCACTTACTAAACGGCCCCTAAACCTTTAGCCACCACAAAAATGATTGCTAAAAGAAACAAATCTTAATTAATTATTATTAAGTTTAAGCCAAAAAACTGTTAGTAATACGTATTTGAGTCCATGTATTATTCATATGGGCTAAGGCCCGAGTCTAGAATAGTCGGTGTATTGGTATTTATATACCGAACGTTTCATGAATGGAGGATAACAAACGATTCATTATAATATCTCACATGGTATCACAGCCATAACATCGATCCTTTTTCACTAAACCCTAAAATTTAATTTTCCAGTTTTCTTGTCGATCGTTAGCTCCAAGTTTGATAGCTAGTCGACTGTTGTTTCCCACTCATAACGTCGATCGTTGGCTCTTGTTTGATAGCCAGTCGCACGTTGATTGTTTCTGCTTGTCGATTGTTGGTGACCGTTTGATACCAATCGACCTGCTCTTTGGTTTGTGTTTCTGTTTTGTTGACTGCTCCTCACGCTACTGTTCCAAACCCTAACCCTACTTCTCACGTTACTATTACCCATATACCATCACTATGACAGTCACCGCTCCACCATCACCCGTGATTCTTTTATCTGACAAGCTCATGACTATCAATAACATTCCCACCCTCGTTCCGGTTAAGTTGGATGTTGAGGAGATGAACTACTCCTCGTGGGCTTATTTTTTGAAGCATATTTGCAAAGGGTATTCCATCTTGGATCATTTACTAGGCAAGGCTCCGGACGATGCATCATCAAGTGCTCCACCATCACCCCCTCATGCCGAATGGTTAAAGATTGACACCATTGTTCTTTCTTGGATTTTCATCACTTTGTCTTCGACACTNCCCTCGTTCCGGTTAAGTTGGATGTTGAGGAGATGAACTACTCCTCGTGGGCTTATTTTTTGAAGCATATTTGCAAAGGGTATTCCATCTTGGATCATTTACTAGGCAAGGCTCCGGACGATGCATCATCAAGTGCTCCACCATCACCCCCTCATGCCGAATGGTTAAAGATTGACACCATTGTTCTTTCTTGGATTTTCATCACTTTGTCTTCGACACTTCAACAACGTCTTGTTAATGAGGATCCTCAAACGGCCAAGGAGGCATGGGATACTTGCTTCAATCTTCAATGACAATAAGCGCTCTCGCTCTATTGCATTGAAGGCCGAACTACGTACTATCAAGCTTGGGGATTTAAGTATTGATGCTTACTTTCAGAAGATTGAAAACATGGCTTCTGTATTATCAAGTTTGGGTTCTCCTATTAGCAACGATGACATTGTTACTTTTGCCTTGGAAGGGTTACCCGTGAAGTATGATAGTGTTTCAACTATCATTGCTCATCATGAAGTTTTTTCGGATCTCAAAACGGTACGGTCCATGCTTACCACGGAGGAGATGCGTTTAAAGACTCGTGGTCTAGATACTCCTGTTGATTCTAGCTCTTCTTCACCGATGGTTTTGGTAGCTAACTCGAATCCTAATATGCGGCGTTCTAATAACTCCAATGAAAAGGTACACAAACCATGTTTCCTTTTTGCTCAAGGCTTTTGTAGGTTTGGTGTCCATTGCAAGTTTCTACATGATGGTATACATAATAACCCGGCGAGGCGCCCTTCAATTGCTACTGCTCCCACATGTCATATAATTATTTCTTAATACGAATATAAACATGAAAATGAAGGCACGACTCACGGGCTATTTTGAAATAATAAATAAATGCACGAGATTGTATTTATATAGCAACAAGTCATGTAATTTATCTTTATAGATTAACTAGACAAGTATTTGTGCATAGCAACGGGATTTACAGCGGCAGATAGTTATAGTAATATTTTGGTTAAGTGTTTTTTGTAATGGTTTATGTAATTATAGTTGTTTGCCGCTAGAAAATCCCGTTGCTATACATTAGTACTCGTCTAGTATATATAATTGACAAACCAAACTATCAATAAGTTTTTGTATAGTTGACAAATCAAAGTATTGAATATGTTTTTATATAGTTGACAAACCAAATATTCAAATGTGTATGTGTTAAGTTTACATTTAAGTTTTCATTTTGTGCTATTTAGTTTTCAAATGAATCGAGTTGACAAACGTGTTTGTGTGTTAAGCTCCATTTAAGTTTCCATTTTAAAGTGAACGTGTGCTTTTTATTTTTATTTTATTTTTTTTAGCAGGGGTATTAAGGAGGGTAAGTTACAAGAGTATAATTGGTATAGAACAAAATTAAAATTTTAGGAGATTAAGAGTTTTTGTTTGCTCTTTATAAGTAGTTAAGACAAGGATATTAGTAAAAATATTTTTTAAAGGTCACTACATGCTATTAAACAAACACGCATAATGTTTGAACGATGATATTAATAATTAAATTTGAACAACATCAGCCTCAATATTATGCCAAGAAAAAAAGTAAAATCCTTCATCTAACAAAATTTTATATAAATATTAATTGATATTGATACATAATAAAAAATTTATGTAAAAATCTGTGCATACACGGGGATTGTAACTATATAAGTATAAAAGATTTTACATAATTTTATAGAAAAATCTTATTTAACACCGTGTATAAACATGATTAAAAAGTAGTAATATTTTAAGAGTTGAATATTTCTTAATAAGTCTATTGATTATTTGATAAACTTATAAACTTATTAAAATTATAAGAACTGAGAATATTATAATTAATCTTATAAAATTAAATTTAACATTTGACTTTCTCTAAAGATTTTGATTGGCCAATCAAATATAACATTATTTTACATTTAACTTCTAAAGTTTTACAAATGACCGATCTTATTAGACGTGTGTTTTTCTATTTTTTTTTCCCCAGTATCTTTATTTGACTCTATTTTTGACTTTTATTGGTAAATTAAGTGGCTCAATTTTGCCATATGAAAAAAAAATCAAGTTTTCCTATCTATACTACTTTATAAAGAGTGAAATTGTTATAAATGCTTATTTTTAAAATCTTAAATCTTGAATTTTGAAGACTTAAATTAATGTAATTTACCTAAATTACATTACCTTTAAGTATCCCTCAATACACCTTAAGCTTGATAATATCAAAACTTGACAACTTTTCAAAAACACACACATTATATTAATTTTAAAAAACGCAAGCTTTGTATTTCAAAACACACGCTTTGCATCAAAGGTCGAACCAAAATTATGATTTCGCAAGTATAATTATTTGACGCTATACACCTCGTTTTTCACGGATATATGTCTAGTTTATCCAATTTGATTTTGATCAAATATTTTAAGTTTTGAGATAAATTCAAAATATCGTTTTCTTTTATTATATAGAAGATAAAGATTATAATAAAAAAGACATCAACTGGCTTGTGGTCTTAGTGGTAAAGGCTTAAGCAGTTAAGCGAGCCCAAGTGAGAGTAGTACCGGTTTGGGTGACCGACCGGGAAGTCCTCACTTGGGAACCACAAGCTCTAATGATATCAGGCGAATCGGGAATAGGAGTGGGGTTATCCCCTAAGGAGAGACTCGCGGTTGGTATCTCTGCCCGAGGATGCGACACTAACTCGAGCCAACAACTAACAACTAACCCGTCGTTAAAAAAAAAAAAAAAAAAAAAAAAAAAAATCTCTATTGTGAGTTTGACTAGTTTCTTGTATTCACGTAGGAATTTGTAAGATGTATACATTATTGTGATTATATAATGGGAAACACATACAGAGTTAAATCAAGCTTGTGAGTCGGATACAAACAAATGATGCAGAAGTTATGGGACTTAATCATCGAAGAGATTGTAGATTTGTAGATGTGTTTGTGGACTAATAAGTAAATTTTGCTAAAAAACGACTAATAAGTTAAGGTATAATTATAAGTATGGGCTGATCCTGTAAAACAAAGACATGGAGTGACCTAGTATTAGTATGGACTAATAAGTAAAGGTATAAGTATGGGTTGATCTTGTAAAACAATGACATGTCCAATCTTTTGTATAATAAAATAAAGGGGTAATTTTGTTTTTTCCCCATCATCCCCTTGCTCAAAGCCTAGCCCCAACTTTTTTTACGTTGCGCATTTGCCCCAGTGCGAAATATTCAACTTAAACGACTTGCATTTTGGAACTACAAGTCGACACGTGTCCTCGTACCAAGTACACTTCCGTAAGTGTGTGTAAGGCAGAAGTACGATTGTGTAACTGTACCTTTCTATGCAACATGTACAATTTCTGTGTTTACTGTTATGCAACTTGTACAATTTTTTTTTAAAAATTCAAATTTGGAAAACTTAAAATATTCATTAATTTGTTATGCAACTTGTACAATTTTATTTGATTTGATGTTTGCAATAGTATTGTGTACCGTTCATGCGAATTGTACAATTGTTTTTGAGTTGATGTTTGAGAATAGTATATGGTACTTGTTTATGCGAATTGTACAAACTTTTGCTAGATCTAAATTTTGTACTTGATTATGCGAATTGTACAATATTTTTTTTTGGGCATGTAACTTTTTTAACTTATACAACTTGTACTTTTAGTTTGAATTTTTTATTATCACATTTAATGAGAGTAAAATACTTATGCGAAATGTACTTGTGATATTCATTACCAATTCAATCCATCCCCAATTAAACCATTTTTAGAAAATCATAACCCTAAACTTGGAGATCCAACTGAAAAAACCAAAAACAATCAAATACGATCACATTCAAACCGAAATCTAAATTAGTAGCAAACACACATTGCATTTGTATGTGTTTTTTCTGGTTCTGTAGCAGTTCCAATTATGTCAAATACAACCGAGAAATTTGAGCTAAAGTTAGTGTGAGGTCAAAGATGCATTATCTAGTGAATATTAAAGCTAAGTTGGCAGCACACCCAAACCGTGACATTATGTTTCGGAATAGTGTATCTGGGCCATGGTTAGATACTCCCCACAGCCCTAATGATAATCATTTGTTGAATTATGTTCTTCAACACCAAGTTTTTGTCCCAGTGGTGAGAAGTGAATGCCCTGATTTAATTTACAAAATAGGTAATCAGGAATTTCATTTTGGTCGTCGAGAGTTTTGTTTAATTACTGGTTTCAGATGTGGTTATCTTCCTCCAGAAAATTGTAGGCAAAGCCATTTTTCTTACCATGTCTTCCCGAAAAAGAAATCTCAAAAAACGAAGAGTGTAAAGGCGAAGGAGCTTTGCGCTGTTATTATGGATGAAAAGCGGTGGGTTGCATTGGATGATGAAGATGCAGTTCGGGTTTGTCTTTTGGCTGTGTGTGAGCTTGTGTTGATGGGTCGCGAAGAGTTTTTAAACATCCCTCCTCATTTACTGACACTAGCTGAAGATTTTTTCTCTTGGAATGCATACCCATGGGGAGAATACATGTGGAAATATTTTTACCAAAGAACAGTTAATGTGGTTCCTAAGCATGCCGATATGCATTTGAAACTGCAGAAGGAAAAATCGAAGAAACAAGCCACTTACAATCTAAATGGTTTTGTTTGGGCCCTAAAGGTAAGTTGGTTATGAAGTCATCTTATTGTTTGTGTTATGAAAATTAGTCCTACTAGTATAAAATAATTTGCATATGTTTTACTAATAAGTTTGTTTAATTTTCTTTGCATAAACTAGATATGGATTCTTGAAACATTCCCTAACAGCAACAACTCGTGGTCGAAAGACCCTAATGTCATTCCTCGTGGTCTAGCTTGGTCGAATTTTAGGAGATTTGAAAAAGCAGATTATGATCGGTTGTTTGTGCAGGTAATCATGGGCCTATGTATTTTTCTTAATGTACCATAATTGGTGTTGTACAATTACTAAATGGTTAATCTACAATTGATTAACAGGATCCATCTCCTATCATTGACCTTGTTCCCAATGATAAAGAGATGCATCAGCCATGGTTTATCCGAAGTATGGCTTTTTTAAGAGGTGAGGATGTTCCTTTCATTCATGCCGTTCTACCAAATGGTGTTGTTCACGATAAACAAGGTGCACCTTCGATAGTAGGTGAGGTGGTTCAGTCGTTAAATAAAGATGTTTTAACGGATGTGGAACCGAAAGAAAATTGTGTTGAAAATGATGGTGTTCAGGATGTAGTTGTACAAGGCGTTGGGGAGGAACACGATGTTGTACAAGAAGTATATCAGCAGCTGCTAGGTGATTCTGCTGAAAAGAATGTTGTTCCTGAATCACGTAAGCTAATGGATGCGTTTGAAGCACTTTGTACAGAAGTTGTTGACGTGCAACCAGAACTTGTTCCTAAGGTGGATAAATTAAGAAAAATGTTTTGCGCTTCTTTACGACTACCGGTTCAGCCTATTACAGTTAAAGGAAATGAATGCGATGGAAAAAAACCTGAAGAAGTGAACATACAACATAATGATGCTGTTTCTGAAACCAGTCATGGAGTGGTTGGCGTAGTCGATAAAATAACTTGTGATGCAGATACACAGCCCTCCACTCTTAACTTTCTCATTGATGCCTTGGCTTTTGGGAACGACGCACCTTCAATGCCTGTTTTTGATTGCCCGGGACCTGATAAAGTAAGTTAATGTTGTTACTTTATATATATTTGTCGGGTATACGTTAACATCACTGATATTTGTTACAGGACAATGAGTATTGTGGGGAACAAAGTTACGTTGCGTCAGAAGAGGCAAAGGATCATTATGAAACAGACCCAAATTCTGTCTCTGTACCAGCAAATGTAAGCTCATATTCATAAATATCTTTCAATCTTTATTTATGATGCTGTGTATTTACGTGCAATTATGTATCTAATAGGGGAATCATGATACGGCTGATTACATGGATGTTGAGAAACAACTGCCGAAATACTCGTTGGAAAATATATCCACCTGTTTTGAGGAAGATAACATTTCTACAACCGACCCGTCGGTTACAACACATCAGGAAGAGTAGAAGCAAAAGATGTGTGCGGCGACTGATATGTCGGCAGAAAAGACACGAATTAACCAAACACTGGACTGCGCAACTTCTTTAGAGGCCAATACTAGCGAGTTGATTGGGTTTATCCAAAAAACGAATGATCTGGATAAGTTCATCGGAGAATTAACCAACAATGAAATGATGAAGCAATTGATGGCATCTCCACCGCCAAATGGTTTCAAAGAGAATGTGTATGGCTGTAAGCGAAGGCGTCGGAAACCAGGTCCTGCTTGCGTTACACCATATCAAAAGCAATCAGACACAACTCCACTGCCTAGGAAAAGGGCTAAACGAGCCACAAATGTGAAAAAGCCTTTGGAAGCAGTTCAATTCCCAACGAATGATCGCAGCGATTCTCCAAGAATTATCACTACGGAAGATAGTGATTGGCAAAAACAACCTGTCGAACCATTCAGAGAGGTACATGAGGTTGCACTAATGTGTGCTAACTTATTAATGTTTAAACATGAAAACAATTATTTAATGTATGGCATGTTTTGTTTCAGGATCTTAAACAGCACAAAAAATGCAACCCATCTAAAGTCACCGTGCCCGGGTATTTGAAATTCTTGTTAAAACATGGTCCAAATGAAGAGGCTAATAAAATGTACAAGTTTCCCTGGGGTGGCTGTGATATAGTTGTTAATGACGATTTCTGGCTAGCACTATTGGGATTAGACAGGAAAAATGGTTGGCTGACAGACCTGGTAAGTTACTTGTCTATATTCAAGCAATTACATACTTCAAAATAGACATTTCCTGCATACCATTATAGTAACGCCACTATACGTTGTACTTACAGAAGAATTCTACTGCTTGTTTATAAATCTTTTATTTCAACCACTTCTAGTTTATTCCTTACTACTGCTAGTATTTTTTTGTGTGTTGCTATAATATAGCCACTGATACTACTTCTATTTTGTTTGATACCACTTCTATTTCAAACACTGCTAGTTCAACCACTTCTAGTTTATTTCTTACTACTGCTAGTATTTTTTTTGTGTTGCAATAAGATTACCACTCATACTACTCCTATTGTCTGATACTACTTCTACTTGAACCCCTTCTACTTTATATGTTACCAGTGATACTACTCCTACTGTTTTATACCACTTTTAGTTTAACTGATACTACTTCTGGTTCAGTTGATACGAATATATATTTTTTTATTTACTACTTCTGGTTCACTTGTAATGTTTTGTTGTTTTTAATTTTTTGTTTTTTACAACAGCATATGGAAATATGGGTAGACGTGATGTGGCTATTTAGACCACCTGCTGCAGATTGGTCGGTTTTTGGCTCTTTTTTTGCTTCTACCCTGATCGACGGTGGCATGCCTCTAAGTTACGCAACTAGCAGAAGACACAAAGTGCCAGTCACCAGTGTAGAAAAGGTCTGTGTATCGAATAATATGTTGTTTTTTGAATTCTAAAGATAATAATTCATTGTTTTGTGTATATATTTTCAGATATATTTCCCTCTGAATGAGCCAGGAACTCACTGGGCGCTTGCCGAGTTGCAAATCAGTACAGGGACTGTGACCCTGTATGATTCGCTAGCCCCGCATAAGAGACAAAAAAATCAGCCAATACAAGAGAATAGAAAGTGGTGGTCAAGTATGCGTGAAAAGTTGTCCCGTCAACTTCCTTTATTCCTGAATGAGAGTGGAGTTTTACAAAGTAAGTGTTCCGTGTCAAGCAGCTGTGTATGGGGATTGCGGTATTTGGGTTTGTCTTTTGTTACACAGGTTGACGAACAACATACCACTCGTCTTTGGTGACCCACTCCAAGTTGCCCTTGCTTTCCGGGAACGAATGGTTGCATACTTCTGGAAACACAAAGTACTTTACATACATCATGAGCCGGAAGTTGGAGATGATGGGGTGTATATGATGTAATTGTAGGTGGTTGTCCATGGATGTTGTAAGCAAAACAGAATTAAGTAGTTCATGTTTTTTTATGCTTTAATCTGTAAACTTTTTGAGTTCCGTTGTGTTATTTTGAATGTACAATATCTAATTGTGTGAATCATGTTGATCCTAGCATTGTCACATACTTATAATACAAGACATATTGGATTAAGCAAAGCTTTATATAAAATTTAAATATTTATTTCCAAATTATGTTTAGTTCAAAAACTATTTACACGTACCGATTAGGGACATATGGAAATGTTGTGAACACCGTATTGATATATATATATATATATATATATATATAAGTATCAGTATATATATTTGTCAATTACAACTTTGCTTATCAACCATATAAAAAATCAACGTATTTCATTGAAACAGATACTTCGTGTACAAGCACAAACGTATGTAGTTTACAAGTTGTACTTAACATTTGTTTGAAATTTTGTTTAGGTTTAAAAATCTTGAAAGGGCCGGTTATGTACAATTTGGAATGTGTTTGACATGTGGTGGTTTTGTATAGTGTTACAATTTTTTCACTTTCTTGTATAAAAAAGTCAGTAGGGGACTTAATTGAGCTATGTTTATGCTAAATGCATTTGTGCCATTAAACCCTAATTTTAAGTTTCTAAAATTCAAACAATTATCTGTCACAATCAGACACTCCGTTTACCATGTGGATCGATAACAAGGGCAAGTCAGGGAACTTTAAATCAGAGGAAGACGAGTGGGTTAAAGTTTTGTCAAACCTCCATCTGTACAAGGAAATACTTGAAGAATTTGGTTCTGGGCCACTTATACAGTTCGGCTCATATAAACAAATACCAAACGAGTTATGACAAAAGATTTTAAAATGGCTTAGGGGAAAAGAGTACTACTACGACCAGCTGTTGGGTGTTGTAGATGGGAAGAAATTGAGTGTTAGGGAACTCGTTGGTGATCTAGGTAAGAGGTTAACGAAACTTGAAGATGTTTTTCAGTACTTAATGGATAGTCATGGGTTGGAGGGATGTGTTTCAAGCAAAGGAGATTGAGCATGTGAACAATGTATGACATCCCAATGCCACTTATGTCCGACAATTGCAGTTAACTATTGTGTATGTCTTCTTCTAATCTTAGTTGTTTCAATAATGAATTACATTGGTATGTCATATTCCAAATGTAGTATATGTGTTTGCTGGTTTAAATAAAAAAAACAAACAACATACGTGTTCATCCATTGTAGCATATAAATAAAGAAACATTGATAGTCAATGTAGCACAAATGTTATACATTTAGACCATATAGTTGCGCCCGCATGCTAGTCTTCTTCTTCCCTTGGTTGTTCCGTCCACACATGTTGCGCCCTTTTCTGGCTCGCCGCATCATCTAGTGTCGTACCTCTAGAGTAAAACACTCCACCCTGATTTAATCCACTCACATTCTCAGTACCTGTATCCCTATTGAAAACCTTAACTATATTTCTTATAGTGATGTTAAGGTAATGCGAAGACTGTTTTGGAGAAAAGACTGAAACATTTGCAAGAATCAAGGCTGCTCCTTTCGTAAAGTGGTTCCTTCGATACCCCGTGCATTCATTAAATACTTTGTAGTGTACAGAACCAGTAACTGAACCCATAGGATCTTTTAGTGTTACTGTTAGATCTCCTAGTGCATTTGGAGCTTCAGGATTGAGTATTGCAACAACTTGTTCGAGTTTACCTTTCTTCATAAACTTACTAATGTTTCCCAAACATCCAGTTACAATCCCCTGATTTTTATGAACAAAGTCAACCGTGCTAACCCATGGCCCACTCGTAAAACACTCATCGTCTGCATAATCTTCAGCTACTTTCATAATGTACTCTTGTGTGGGCACTTGCGAATTCGCTACACCGTCAAGAATATGTTGTGTTTTAAGAAGCTTTGCTGACTGAACAATACCTGCAGGGCCAGGTATTATCCTAACCGGTTCCAAATCTTCAATTGTCAATGCCTTTTCTACCCGTGTTTGGTGGCTCGTGTTGCTTCGCAAGAGACTGGGGTTATGGATAGATCTGAGTCGTCAATATCAAGAGATAATTGACAATCTTCGTTTTCTTGTGTTTCCATCCTGTTTACTAGTAGCTTTTTCATCGACTAAAACTATGATTTTTAATACATAAACATAGCTACATATCTCATTTATGTTAACTTTAATATATTGAGTTGGTGAACAAGTAACCGGTGTATTTATTTGGTGGTTGTCATAGTATTTAATTAATTATTTATTTATTAATTTTTTTACTTTTTAATTTTTTATTTTATTTTCATTTTATATTTATTTTTTTATTTTTTATTTATGATTTATCCTAATTGTGCGAGTAAAAAAAACATGCATAAAATCATGTGAAGATTAGAAGATCATAGTTAAAAAACATAATATAAACTTAAACAATATAGTAAAACAAATACTAGATGTAAATCTGGGTGATCCCAAGTTTGAGAGTTGTCTGAGTGATAACCATCGTCGTAAGCAGAATAACTCGCAATCACGCCCTGTTCGCAATCTGCTTCCATTTTTACAAGCTCCTGCTCTTTACTCTCGCTCCATCCCGAATCTTCTTCATCATGTAGTAGATTTTTTGTCACATTATGCTATGTGTATGGTTGCCCAACTAACACCGGTGCATGAGATGTATCTGCTTCATCTTTTCCAACTAACACAGACCCATCTCTCATGTTTTCATCATAACACCAGCATATCTTATTGCTTATCTGATCTTGTATTTGTGTAACACAACCCCACAACGACTGAATAATGTCATTGTCTTTCCGACCTTCATTGTTAAAAAATTTCTCGATAACTGCTTTTCTTCCTGCAGGCAAGTGTTTGCATTCTGCGTATTGTTGTTGCAATTTTTTTTCTGTTCATTTGCTTTATGAAAATGCTTGATAACCTCGATAAGAGCATGTTTTCGATCCGCATCGTCTTTGAAGCACTGGTTTATAACATAATTTTTCATTTCCTCGCATGTATGTGGCATACGACAATCCATTCTTATTTATTAATTTTTTTTTGTTTTTTCAGTGTTGTTTTGAATTTACTTGAAACTGTGTGCCTAGTATTCTGGTTAAGGTTGGTATTTATAAAGTAATATTGATTCAAATTCAACTTTAAATAAAAAAATGAAAAATATAATAAAAAAATAAAAAAATAACAAAACAAAAAAAGTTTATGCGTTTTCATACTAGTTTTAGATGACTGTACGTACTTGTGTTTAACTATTTTATGCGTCGTGTAGGTGCACTAATTAATATTACACTTACCATGTAGTTGAACACAGCGTAGTTAATAGTTTGTACTATATTTATGCGCTTATCTCATGGATAGGTAGTTACGCCAATTTATTTCTGCATTAATATGTGGGAACATCCATTATGCGACTACTACGTACTAAAGTTGTAACATCCTTTTGTTGCAAATATAAACATGTAATGGCACTCGCAAAATACTAATTCAGTGTTTGCCTCTTACAATAACTCCCGCTTATTCCGAAATCTACCAGAAATCCCTTCTTACACACTATGACCAGTAAGAAATTCACCGTAAAATTTAGATGTTTTCTTGTATGTCAATCATCAACAAGGAAAGTTTTACTCCCAAACACCATCAACTACTTTAAACTTGTAAATTATTGCAAACAAAAATTCAACATAAACACAGACAGCATGATTTCCTTGTCATACAGGGTTGGTTCTGAGGTGGTAGATGTTAATGATGACGAGGATGTTGAATGTTTTGTCAGTGATTTTTCAAATGTTATCGATGAAGTCCCTACACTTTCCATCACGTTGCACGCGACCAACACATATAGTTCTTGTAAGTCCGCTGATTTTGATCTTAATGAGCCCTTTATTCCTGATGAATCATCACAAACTAACCGTGACCAATTTTTTGCAAATATGCCTCCCCCCCACATGCCCCGGAAATTATTTTGCAAAATAATCATAGATGTAATCTTGAAAATAGAGTTCCGTGTAGTATCAAATTGGGTGATAAATTTAAAGATAAAGATGAATGTATACTATCAATTGGTAAGAAGGCTATAATTGAAGGGTTTGAATATTACGTGGTTAAATCTTGTAAGAAAAGGTATAGTGTAAGATGTTCTATACCAGGGTGCAGTTGGAACATATACACACGTAAATTTAAATCTTCCAATCATTTCAAGGTTACCAGTCTTCACCCTATTCACACCTGCTCTCTCACCCAATTATTACCTAACCATCGGAATGCTTCAAATGTAATAATTGGGCACATGATCGTAGATAAATTGCGAGACAACAGACGGGTATATACTGGTAAGGACATAAAAAAGGATTTTAACATTGATTGGAAAATTGACATTTCTTACCACCGGGCTTGGACGGGTAAAAACTATGCGCTTAAATTGCTTCATGGTTCACATAAAGAATCGTTTGCTGTTCTACCTAAATATTTTTACAACCTGATGAGTGCTCAAACACTCATCATTTTTGATCAATCTGAACTGCAAAAACATTTGAAAACACTCAATAACGCATCAAAATGCAGAAAATATCCAAGGATCGTGTTTTATATGTTTCAAATGCAAAATGTTTAAAAACAAATGAAAAACGAACAAAGTTTGCATAATTGGCAGTTTCAGTCCCCCAACTTTCAAAGATTGGCAAAACTAGTCCCTGAAGTTCAAAATTTTGGAGTTTTATCATTCAAGGTCCCTGAAATATTCTAAGTTGTCAAAATTGGTCCTTGAATGAATTTTTGGGTGAATGGCAGAAAAGGTCCCTGAACTTTTGGAAAATGTCAAAAATGGTCCTTGGGTATTTAAAATGGAAAAATAACATTTATGGTCCTTGGGTTATTCAACTTGGCAAGTTTGGTCCTTGTAACAACTTTGGGAAAATTACATAACAGGTCCCTGAACTTTTCAGCAATTACACAATTGGTCCTTGTGTTATATAACTACAAACCAATGGACCCTTTATATAAATCCAACCCAAAACAAACATAACCCAATCTACAAACCAGGCCACCCTCCCTTTGGCCCAACATCTTCCACGGCCCAACCCCCTTTTCATAAAAAAAACTCCACCCCGTTTTATTACTCCCTCCCTCACTTAAACAAATCAAACGCAAATAAAACTCACCCCCTCCACTTGTATACCTGCTACTGGCAAGCTCCATCCCTCCAACTCACCTCCACAACACTATGTCCCCTTGGTCTCCATAAGGTCCCAAAATGCGTTTATTGCTTCCTTTCTTCCCCAAGTTAACTCAGAAAGTGGTTGAATACTTTTGGCGCCAAAATGCCTTTCAAAGGCCAGGATTGAATCCAGTCATCCAAGGGCTAGGATTTATGGTGGGAAATGCTCAGAAAGTCAAGAAAACCCTAAGGGTTCCCTATATATAGAAAGAGAAGAAGCAGAGACAAGGAGAGTAGCATATCTAGTTTAATTTAGCTTAATGTATGTCGACTTAGTTGTCTTTTAAATTCCAGTGTATCTTTAAGCTTTCAAGTACTTTATTAAGTGTTCTCAGTGTATAAACAACCTTATTTCAAGCTTTAATTTGAATCTCAAGTTCTTTTTCAGTTTATGCAAATTCTTGTTCAAATTCTCATGTTAGTGAATTGTTGTTATTAGTCTTGTTTATGGACTTTTAAGCTCATATAAGCTCCTCATATAGCTTCTGTAAGCTATTAGAAACCATAAAAGCATTTAGATTATCAAAAGCAAAAATAAAAAAAAAATCAAGAAAAAATAGTGAAAAATAAAAAATTAGTGGTAAAGATGAAGAAAGCAGTGGAGCAGGGTGTATTTTGGATTGCCCTGGGTTAGATGCCTTGTGGAAGGCTTATAGGAGTGTTCTTTGATCTTGGTTCTCTGTTTTTAGCTTGGAAGCAATTGTAAGCTCACTTGTCAATTTTTACCATTTACTGTATAAGTTCCTTCCCTTGCTTATATTTGTGTTTTCTGTGTTTACTAGGTGTATTTAAGTACTATTAGAGCTTAATATTGTATGTTGGTTAGATCATATCCGTTGTACTCATAAATCTTTGTTTAACTGTCAAAATTAGCTTTTTACAAATCTTAGGTGTTTGTTGTTCAAGTTGTTGTTTCTGTGCTCATTTTAGTTTATTATTTCATATTAAGTTGTTAAACATCAGTCTCATGGTCATAAGTAGTTATTTGCTTTGAAAACCACAAAATCACCCCTTATAAGGTATATTTGGATCAGCTGAGTTCTTTGACTCAGAGAGGTTTTCAGTTGTTGTTTGTTGCTAAAACAAGTTAACTTAGGTTCTATTAGTACATTAAAGTCATAAAATCAAGTGCTTGTTGTGTAGAAAGTCAAAATACCCTTTTGATCCACCATATGAGTTCACTGTTAGGATTTGTAGTTCCATTTTCATCACACAAGCTCAAAAGTTGTTAATCTAGCTTAATTTCATATCTCTCTAGCCTAATTCATCATAATCAGTTAGTAAATTTGATTCAAAGTTCATCTTGGTCAAACTAGGTAGGTAATTAAAAAAGTCAAAGTTCATAGAAAAAAGTTTTTGAATAAACTAGTAAATTTGCTTGTGCTCTTAATATAAGGTTTTAGGGTGTAATCTTTTAGGATCTTAATATTTTGTTGCTAATCTTTTTATTTATTTTTGTTGCCTTGGTTAAACTGCTTATTTTGGCGTATCTTTGAGTCTGTTTTTCAAAAACATGCCCTATGCACAGACTTGAGCTCATTTTCATAAGCTTGCAACTTGTTCATCAATTAGCTTTAGCTTGTGCATATTAGTTCTTTGTGAAGCCCTTCTGGCTAGTTTCCTTAGTGTGTGCTTATTGTTCCATAACTGCTTATTTGTATTGCTTAATTAAGCTTAATATGTTCATCAAAATCACTCATTACACTGAGTGATCAGTGTAAATGAGCACTTTTCATAAGCTTGTAAAAAACTCATTACTTGTACTTAGTTCATGAGAATTGGTTCTCTAAGAAGCCCTCCACCAGAGTCAAGGTTATAGTGCTTATTTTGCACTCTTCAGCTTATTTGATAAGCTAGCTTTAGCTTTGCATTTTGTCCCATTCACTGCATACACTGAACATCCAGTGTATTTGTAGCCTTTTTCACAAGCTCCTCAAAAGCTTATTAGTGGGTCCCACTTGGAAAGCTTGGGCTTTTTGGAAAGCTCACCACCTCATCTTGCTAGTTCAGTGCTTAAATTTGGCTTATCAGCTTATTTGATAAGTTGTTTTTGCCCTTAAAAAGCCCTGCAGGCCTGCTTGATTCTCAGTGTTTGGATTTTGCTTATTTTTCCTTTGTAGATTATTTCTTGTGCTTGTATTGTCCTTTCTGCTTATTCTAAGTACTTTTTATTCCTTTTAACTTATTTATTCCCTTTGTTCAGTGGTAGCTTGTTTAAATAGCTTTTGATAAGCTTAAAATCCATTTGAGCCTTGAAAAGCTCAAACTGCCAAGTAAATAAGCTCATCCAGAGCTTATTTTTGGGTTTTAACAAGTTCACCTTCATTAAAGTTCCATATTTTCAGTGTAAAAATAGTTTTGTAAAAAGAAAATCCAGAAAAATCAAAAATAAAATAAGTGATAGTTTCTATTTAAGCTTTTTAGCTTATTTTCAGTTTTTTCAAAAAGCACTTGTCATTTTTATAATTTTCCTAGGTTCTTGTATTTATTTAATAATTATACAAAAAGTTTCAGATTTTTATTAGGTTGTTTAGTATTTATAATAAATCAATAATAGTTTTAGTAATTAATAAATAGTAATTAATTAATAATAAATACATAAATAGTGTAATAATTATATTTTCAGTTTTAAAATTTGTTTTATAATATTTTAGACTTTTCTAAGTTTTAATTTCATTTATCTAGGCTTATTTTACATTTTCTTAATTTTTAGGTAATTATTAAATAGTTTAAAATAGTTTTTAATTAATAATAATTAATTAATAAGTCTAATAAATATTTTTATTTTTCCAATAATTTTCTTATGTCATTAGGATTGTAAAAATATAATTTTCATATCCATAGCCCTTTTATTTCTTAAAACTCACGTTTTATTTTGTACGTTTACGTTAATTTAAACTAAACGTACGCGTTTTTAGGTTTTAAACGTTTTTAAGTCATTTCCTTTTACGTGCTTGTTCATATAGCTTGTTTAAGCTATTTTGTTTTATATTTATTAGTTCACTCACTCAAAACCCTATTCCTGTTCAAAATCACCCGATCACAGATCCGTTTTTGTACAATTGCACACCTCGTTGGGATTAAACGACCCAGAAATATTCTATACTCCTTTGGTGTAATTGCATTGTGTTCTTGATAGTTTGACTTTAGTTGACCAATATCCTTGGTCAATATAAGTTGACTGTTTGGAAGCAATCACAACCTAAAGATGGCAAATCCGGGGATGGTGACACATATTGATACGGATTCGGAAGGACGATTCAAGATGTGCTTTGTAGGCTTTCGTGTTTCTGTAAGCTTACTTCAACCATTTCTTCAAATAAAACTATTTTTTCATATTGAAAATTATTTTCAATAATTAACAAATTTGTTCCTAATATAACAGATAAGAAGTTTCTTAAGCTACATGCGGCCGATTATCAAAATAGATGCCGCGCATCTTAAAGGAAGGTACCTTGGAACCAACTTGCTTGCTGTAAAATGGATGCCAACAATCAGATAATCCCACTGGCAACGGGTGTAGCCCAAGGCGAGACAGTCGAATCGTGGTCGTGGTTCTTGGGGAAGTTGAAAGAATGTATCGGGGATCGCAATGATTTGGCGATCATATCTGATCGACATTTTGCTATTACCATTGCTTGTAAAACAGTTTTTCCCCGCGCCTTTCACGGGTACTGCTGTCGCCATTTGATGATGAACTGCAACTTGAAAAGTAGGAAGCATAAGGCATTGTTTTGGAAGACATGTAAAGCTTACCTTGTATCAGATTTTGATAGTGCAATAGCTGAAATTCGGTCTTTTAAGGTCGACGCTTACCGAAAGCTTGAAGAGGCTGGGTTTGATAAATGGTCAAGAGCATACTGCCCTGCCAAAAGATACAATTACTTGACATCGAACAGCGCCGAATCTATAAATTCTCTCACCAAGAATGTAGGCAAAGTTCCAGTCACAATGTTAATTGAGTATTATCGAGAACTTATTCAACAGTGGTACTGTGACCGTATATACAATGGTGAAGGTAACCTTGTTGCATACACACATGTATCACATACATAATTTAAAATTTTTAACTTTTTTTTACTGGTTTTGAACGACATTTCACAGGTGAACCTCTGGCCGATGCACTAACTAGTTGGGCTTCCGCTAAAGTTAACGACAGGATGATAAAGAGCGCTACATGGGTTGTCCGGGGTATTCGGCATGGCAAAATTTACCAGGTTAGGGACAACAGATCAGTACATACAGTTAACTTGACAGACGGTGAATGTAGTTGCCACAAATGGCAACTATCCGGCTTACCGTGTGGCCATGTTTGTGCTGTGGCTAGATTTTCTGGGATGAGTAATTGTAATCATTGGGCGAAAGGTTGGTTTTCCCAAACAACTCTGAAACGTACGTATCAACAGCTGGTGAATCCTCTAAAGGAACCTTGGGAAACCCCAAATGAGGTGGAAGTTGTATTACCGCCTGCTATTGTAAAGCGCCAACAATGTCGACCAAAAGAAAACCAGCGTATCCGATCACAAGGGGAGGAACCTAGAATCGTGCGATGTAGCAGGTGTGGTGTTGCGGGACACTATCGAGACGCCTGTCGTGAACCCTTGTGTTAGGTCACCATATTGTAAACACAAGTATAAATTTGGTAGAAATGAGATGAGAAATAGAGTTTGGTTGATTAGATCAAATATGAAGAATAAAAGTGCAAGAGTTTCACTATGTTATTGAAATAACCAACAAGAGAATGGGATACATAGATGTCCTATTTATAGGATGGGAGCTAGGGCAACACGCCTACTCCTTCCCTTCTCTTAAACGTTTGGGCTTTAGGCCCGTTGGACGAGTATTGGACTCATCCTTAATTGTTACATATTTAATCAACTTAGCAACCTATTACAAATGTTGAAATAACCGAGACTTGACTACAATGTAGAAAAACTTAGGTTCTAACAATCTCCCCCTAAGGATCGGTTGTTGAAGAAGTGATGTTTAGTCACGGTCATTTGAGGTGCTGGCACGTCTTTGTACTTTGACTTTTGTTGTGGCATTCATGGCTTTAGACGTCCGCTCAAAAATATCTATGTAGAAATGATCATCGTTCTTAGTTTTAACAAATCTTCCCAAGATTAGAATGGGTGTTCATTGTTCCTTGTCGTTGATGAGATAGTGACTTCAATCTGAATGCTAGCTAAATCTGCCATCGTCACCTTCTTTAACTCCATTGATGCTGCATCATTCCGACATGCTCATACATCTTAGACGTTGAAACTTTTCATAAGTGGGAGGAGCTGCTCTTTCATGTGTGAAAAGATTCTTTGTCGGTTGACGGGATCTTCTTTAGACGGTGTTGTACTTAAGATCGTTTGTCTTTTATCACTTTGTAGATTCTTTTTGCATGGAATCTACCATTTGGATTCATGTTGCTTCGATATTTCATGAGAGCTTTCTGAGATTAAGCTATGAGCATGTGGAAGCCGGTGTTCATGATGGTCGTTTACCTGAAATGAACACAGTTTAGCAAGAAAACAATTCGGTTACTTACAGGTTGGCAGGTTAGAATTTGTCAACAAGCATTAGCTGTGAAGACTCCTTCTAATCCTTACCAAGGCCGCTTCCTAAATCGATACCCCCTAGAGGCTTACACAGCAACATCGCATACGCACACCCACGATTAGGTGAGTCACTGGGAGTCACCCCACGACTGTAGACCGTTTGAAACCATCGAACACACTAAGCGTAATCCAACAAGGAACTCAACCGAAGTGGACCTGCTGTAGATTGTAGCGTTCTAAGCTAGAAATCAAGAACCACAGGGTATCGTTGTCCCAACGAGCGTTGAAATTGATCTGAGTCACTCAATTTTCGTGAGTTATGCTGAGAGAATGGGTTAAAGATTTTGATTTTGGTTTTAGTATACTAAGAAAGTTGCATTAAAGTTTAAATGAAATAAAGAACGATAAGAAAGGAAATAAGGTTAACTATGAAATAAAACCATGAGACTAAGTAAAGCGAAGGAAAGAAATAAAAGGTTTACTAAGAAAGAAAAAGTAAAGAAATGTTTTTGTTGTTTTGTATTTAATTAACGAAAAAAATTAAACTAAAGTAAAAAGTTTTAAAAGAAATTCGAACAGGAGTAACCGGTAAAAATAAATAAAAGTAAACTGCCACTCGATGAACGATGAAGGCCAATAAGCCTAAGCTCGCTTTAGAAATAAAACAAGACACGAACAATAAAAGACTAAGACTCGAAAACTAAAATAAATAAAAATCTTAAAACTCGCCTAAGACACAATAAAAATATGAAACTCGCTATCTAAAACTCTAAACTCGCTATGTAAAAAGAAAATTGAAACTCGCTAAGTAAAACTTTTGCCGACCAAACTCGCCTACCCTTAAGCATAAAAAACTAAACTCGGCCTAACAAATTTAAAGGACAAACTCGCTAGTCTCATTAAATAAAAGCAAACTCGCTAGATTATTATAGCAGAACAACAACTCGCTAGACTCACAATAAAAAATCATACTCGCTAAACCTTTGGAAGATCACTCGCTACAAAACCTGAAACTCGGCTAGTAGACCCTATAAAATGGAAACCTCGCTAGGACAGAAACTTTAGGTTCATTACTCGCTATCTAGCCAAGATTAACTCGCGTAGACCAAAAATAAATAGGCTTACTCGCGTATGGTAAACATCACCCCATACTCGCTACTAAACCCTAATTCTACCAAACTCGCATCTGGCTGTTTAAGGAATACAAACTATTATTTTTACGCTGAAATTTTTATAAAAACTTAATGAAAACTTGTTTAGACTCAATATTAAAGCGAAGACAATACTCAAAATAAGCTTATAGAAAAACGAACTAATCAAAATAAGCAAAAACATATTTCTTACGGGCTTGTAACTTAAAAAAGAGCTACGTTTAGACTCAAAAATCTAGAAGATTTAAAAGCTAAAAATAACGACTTTGAAAACTGTAAATAAGCTAAAGAAAAAACGTAACAAAAGCTCTTCACAAGCTAGCAAACCCAATAGCTCAGATCATAATCATAAGGCACGAAAATTTCTTTTCTGCAAGGTGGTGCAAGACTTATATGAGCTTATATTGAACAAGAAGACAGTTAAGAAAGCTTGAATAAGATGAAAAAGAGATGCCAAATACTATGAAATAGCAAAGCTAAAAGACTTGGACCATGAAATAAAAAAGCTTGTATTAAAACTTATACACTACAACATGAAAATAAATAAATTCTAACCTAAACTAAAAACTAACCAAGACTAAAATGAGCCACTGCGGCGGTGGTATTTAAGGGAGTCTAGGTGACTAATCCCTTGTTTTACATTTTGCACTAGCCCCTTAGTCTTTATAATTTTGTTCATACAAAGCATTAAACTAGAGATACGACACTATCATTAACTTTCTAAAACACACTATAGTCCTGTACTTTGAGGTGATGAGTTTACGAGCTTTCAAAGATCTCAATGATGTAAAAGTGATCACTTGCTCGGATTAGAAAGTTATAGCCCATTCATATCATCAATGAGGCTTTGATTAAAGTGTCTCTTGAGTACTTTCTGAGCCTTTGAGAAATAATTCATCTTCACGGGCTTTTCATGAGTAGATTTCTTCTTTTCGTCTCTTCAAACTCTTTTTCCACATCTTGTGCTCTTTTTGGGCTTTTTAGGTGCTTTTGGAGTTTGCAATATCCATACCTGCACAGTCATAAACACAAAAACACGATATCTTTGGCTTGAACGTTAGTTTTTGGTCTAAATAATATCTAATAATGGTGAATAAAAAGGTATTCGTGAATAAGGCACATTACCAACAATCCCCCAGGACGTAAGGGTATTGCGTTCCTCACGCAATGCTAAACTCACATCACGCCTTAAGGGTAATAATTTCAAAACCTTCTCCTTACTAACTTTGAAAAGTAGCAAAAACGTTCAAGAGCAAATTTCGAAATCATTTATTCCTAAACGGCTTTCCGTTTTTAGACTATGTACATCATATATGACCACTGATTTTAGCCCATATGGACGGTGGTGAATGATCATTATCTTTTGATAAACGATTAAGGTCATAGAGCAAGAACCACGATTCATAGAAAAAGGACCGATTGGGATAAAATCATCATCCCTGATTTTTCACAAGTTCCCAAACTAAGGCAAAAACGAGATCACCGCTTACTATAAGACGTTAGATACCAATACCACTCATGGAAGCCTTACTTGTGTGTGCGTTCACCTCTCCGCTCCAAAATCTTAGTGCATCTATGAATTTTTTATTGACTTGAGGATGAATTGCTTCATATTTTCCTTCAATATAATTGATTAGTCCGATAAAGATTATCAAATTCAAACGCCTAAGTAAGTTATCGTATCTTCCCTTAAGAAGGGATTTGCAAGAGAATGTCGTCCACATCAAGGATATTGGATACATACAAAGACTTTTGGAAACATCATAAAATAGACATAAGTTGGCGAGTACATTTCACGTGCCAACTCATTGCGTGCCGATCTAGACGGTAACAGCACCCTCACGCGCGAACCAAAACTCTTAGTCTCAACACTAGGACTCATGATCCATAAATTCTTTCAAACCATACATCCCTATTCTTCTTTTCTTTTTCTTTCTTTTTCTTGATACTTTTTTTTCACTTTTTCTTTCTTTTTCTTGCCTTAGTAACTCTCGACTCCGAACCTTCACGGTTTAATCAAGACCTACCGCGCCAAACTGCTAGCGTTGGAATCTAGGATCCAAGCCCGATCTCAATCCGAAGTCTAAAGCCCCTTAGCTCATACCATACAAACGGGCTTTTTTTTGGGTAGCCCGGAAACCACATGCGTACTACGCTTATTCAACATAACAATACAACTCAATTGACGTCGTACCATGTTGTGTACCCAATTTCCCAAGTAAAGATTCTCTTAAGAGGATAAAGAACTACTCATCGGCTAAATTCTGACATCTTTTAATTAGCACAACAAGATATGGCGCGTGAAACAAGCCTGGATTGGGAAACGAAAGCCACAGTACCTACTATGCAGCTTTAAAGAGAACCACTACTCCAGCGTATGGTAACTAAACTTCTAAATAAACAACTATTCATATCTCATTCTCCGCATTTTTGAAAACCTCAAAATAAATGAGATCCGCGGATACTTAGCCCGATAATTTTTAAGGCCACTGCATTTATAAGTTAAAGCTTCACGGAGTGGCTGGCCGTGGGCGACAAAAGAGTGGGCCCCTTGTGTACAAAACTAGCAAAAGCTTTTATGATCATCTTTGTTAAGGGAACATGCTAGGCTCAACCACGCCCGGATCAAGTCAAATTTTATTCCCATCTGTTACCTAGTAGGAAAGTCAAACGCGTTGTAAAAACTTTATCTATTTTGTATTTTATATATTTCTCATTTTTTGTGCTTTTTGGCTTTGGAAAATTTTCAAAATTTTCAATTTCTTGATTTTGAGGAAAAA
>LBNU01037249.1:26294-40761 GCA_014162995.1 Artemisia annua | reverse complement strand
GGGGCGAGTGGTGGTGCTATACCGGCGGTAGAAGGGTGGTGGAGGGTCGTGGTGGTCGCGGTGGTGCTAGGTGTTCACGGGGGTGGCGCGTGAGGCGCGTACGGGGTGTTTGGAGGGGTGTGGGTGGTACGGTGATGACGGGGAAAACCCGATCTATCGATTGGTGTGAGTGGTGTAGATAGTGGTGGTGGCCGGAATAAATTCCGGTGGCCGGAATCTGGGTTGGTGGGTGTCGCCGGCGAGAGAAGAGAGAGAGAGGGGAGAGAGAGGTGAGAGAGTGAGTGTGTGTTTTATGAAATAAATAAATATTAAGTGGGGTATTTATATGAAGAAGTATAGGGTAAACTTGGAATTAACAGAAGTGTAGGGTATGAAATGAAAATAAACTCAAGGGACTAACTTTGCCAACGTATTAAACTTCTCGTAAAAACGGTTCGGGGCTCAAACGACATAGCAAACGGACTCGAAAATTTATGAAACTTGCGCCATTGTTCACGAAATAATTTTTCCAATAAAATCAAGCATAAACTTCAGAGTTTTTCTCAAACTCAAAATAAATCAAATAATTTGGCAAATGCAATACAATCTGAGTTTTCTAGGTTGTGCTGAGTCAATCAAGGAATAAATTCTCGTTTCCAATATATCTCACGCTTCTCAAGCCCAATTTAACATGCATTAAAAATTTAAAAGTGTCTCAGTTACGAAAATAGAAGTTTGGCTAGAAATGGGTTTTAGGAAAGTACCAGGTGTTACACCTTTTTGGTCCTTCCGCGGTGCGGAGCTACGGTGGCAATCGCTACACCTTAGTTATAGACTTATAGTAGATGACTATTCACGATACACGTGGACTAGGTTCTTAAGTGATAAAACCGAAGCCTTTGAGAAATTTGAGACATTTAGTAAAATGATACAAAATAAGTTAGGATGCTCTATAGTATCAATTAGGACGGACCATGGTAGGGAATTTGATAATGAAGTACAATTCGGAAAATATTGTGATTTAAATGGAATATCTTACAACTTTTCCGCTCCTCGTACTCCTCAATCAAATGGAGTAGTAGAAAGGAAAAATAGGTCTCTACAAGAAATGAGTAGAACAATGCTAAATGAACAGTCTATCCCACAAAAGTTTTGGTGTCACGACGTAGACACTTCAACTTATATACTTAATAGGGTTTCTATTAGACGAATATTAGGAAAAACTCCTTATGAGTTATTAAGAGGTAGAAAACCAAATATAGGCTACTTTAGAGTATTCGGAAGTAAATGCTTCATCCTTAATACAAAAGATTATCTTAATAAGTTCGACCCTAAGTCATATGAAGGAGTTTTTCTAGGATATTCACAAAATAGTAAAGCATATATAATTCTAAATAAACACACTATGAAAGTAGAAGAATCCTTAAATGTAACATTTGATGAAACTCCTCCACCACCTAAGACATTACCCTTAGAAGATGATGATGTAATTGAGGAAGAAGCTATTGAGGTTAGTAGAAGTAAGCCCTTAAGAAATAATAATGAAGTAGAAACATTAGAAGAAAATGAGATTGTAAATTTTAAGGAAGCAAAATCACATCCCTTAGATAATATCATAGGTGACTTGAATCAAAGAACACTTAGATCACAAGCTCAAGAAAAAAGTAATTTCTTTTGCTTTGTGTCAACAATAGAACCTAGGAATATAAATGAAGCCTTAAAGGATGAAAGTTGGATTATGGCTATGCAAGAAGAATTAAATCAATTCAAAATAAATGATGTTTGGGAACTAGTCCCAAATCCTAGGAATATGACCATAATAGGAACCAAATGAGTATTTAGAAATAAATTAGATGAGAACGGAATAGTAACTAGGAATAAAGCTAGGTTAGTCTCACAAGGCTATAATCAACAAGAAGGAATTGATTATGATGAAACCTATGCTCCGGTAGCTAGACTAGAATCTATTAGAATACTCCTAGCTTACGCTTGCGCCCTAGATTTTAAGTTATACCAAATGGATGTGAAGAGTGCATTCCTCAATGGTTTTATCAATGAGGAGGTTTATGTGGCACAACCTCCAGGATTCATTGACTTCGCAAAACCTGATTATGTTTATAAACTCAAGAAGGCTTTATATGGACTCAAACAAGCCCCCAAGGCTTGGTATAATCGATTAAAAGCATTTCTTATTAAACATAATTATTCCATGGGAATGGTAGACAACACTCTCTTCACTAAAAGAAGTGACCCAAATATCATCATTGTTCAAATATATGTCGACGACATTATATTTGGATCAACTTGTCAAGAAATGTGTGATGAATTTGCCAAAATCATGCATGATGAGTTTGGGATGAGTATGATAGGAGAGCTAAACTTCTTCTTAGGATTACAAATAAAACAATTTGAAGATGGAATATTTTTTAATCAATCTAAGTATATTAAGAAAATGCTTAAGAAATTTGGACTAGAAGACTCTAAGCCACTCAAGACACCCATGTCTACGGAAATCAAACTCACAAGAGATGAAGAAGGTGAGTCCGTAGACAACACTAAGTATAGAGGAATGATAGGTAGTTTACTATACTTAACGGCAAGTAGACCCGATATCATGTTTAATGTTTGCCTTTGTGCCCGCTTTCAAGAGGATCCCAAAACCTCTCACCTAGAAGCGGTTAAGCGTATCTTCCGATACATTAAAGGCACTATACACTTAGGATTATGGTATCCTAAGGGATCCGGAATAGAAACTATTGTCTATGCGGATTCGGATCATGCGGGAGACTACGTGGATCGAAAAAGAACTAGCGGTATTTGCACGTTTATGGGATGTTGTCTAACATCTTGGTTTTTGAAGAAGCAAACCACTCTTGCTATTTCTACCACCGAAGCTGAATACGTAAGCGCCGGAAAGGCATGTCAACAAGCACTATGGATGAAACAGGCTCTCGTAGACTATGGCATTAGGTTAGAAAATGTTCCTATTATGTGTAATAACAAAGGAGCTATAGATTTAAGTAAGAATCCCGTTCAACACTCTAGGACTAAACATATAGAGATACGTCATCACTTCCTTAGGGATAATGTACAAAAAGGAAATATAATAATAGAAAAGGTAGCCTCGGAAGATAACATTGACGATATATTCACTAAGCCCCTTAAGCGTGAATTATTTAACCACTTGCATTTAGGATTAGGAATGATGGAGCATATTGATTAAATTCTTGGAATACTTAAAATCTTCTGAAAAATCAAAGTTCTGAAAAAAAAATTTCTGTCAGATGGGCGGACCCCTTAAATTTGTAAGAGCGGCCCCTTTAAACATTAAGGGGACCAGCCTAACTTTAAGGGGGCCGGCAATCTGAGCAATAAAACTTCCAGTTTTCCCTATTTTTTCACAAAGGATTCTGTTTTGCATAAAATCAGGAATTAGGACATTTTGTTTTGCATTAATATATTCTCAAAGGAAACCCCAATTCAATTTTTTTTTAAATCATTCTCACGTTTAGGAAAACTCATTTTTTAATAATGATAAAAACGTTTTTCTCTCAAACCATGCATAATAGTCTCACTCTCGTTATCTATATATATATATATATAATCCAATATATACATATACATGACAATTAGAAGTGAGCAAAGTTAAATTGAGGAGATCAAGGATCGTTTCTTAGTAAAATTTGTTTTTCTTTTATAGGAGTCGAAACAATCTTAACTCCATATTTGTTTTCATATAGGCACACACTAGAATATATAAGATCAAAAATTACACTATCACATTTGTTCCATCACTAGTTCTCACTAATTTGTTGCCTTTGCCCTTGCACTAAGTTAGTTATGTTAGGTAGAATGCCTTAATTACTTGATCTTTTACTTTATTAAGTTTGCATGCATGCTTAGTTGTAATTATATTACATGTTTATTTGCCTATATACTTTTCATGCATTATTCATTAAGATAATACATGCATAGTTGACTAAAGAGTTGGACTTGCCCAAAACCAAACCTCAAAACAAACCTCTTTCTGAAAAATTCTGTCCAAAAACCCTGTTTCTGGCAATCTGTGAACCTAGCCTGGGTGGCCCCCTTAAATATAAAAGGCGGCCCACTTAAAATTAAAGGGGCTGGCATGCAATTAAGTGGGCCGGCCACCTGATGGATGAGGTTCACTATTTGCTTTCTGCTTTTTAGCCATTTCACCCTATTTTGATTCTCCACTTCCCTAAATACACAAACACATTTTGTCTAGCCAATCCAACAGACATTATCCTTCCATAAACACATAATCATCACACTATAAATACCTCTCTTCATCACAAATCATTACTCAACCCATCGTGACTTCTCCCAACAAACCAAAATCAAAAGCCTCAAGGCTAGCAAGGATGACCGAAAAGCCCATTTGGCGAAGAAAAACAAGCCCTCGAAACAATACCATCACAACAAATGAAGTCGAAAAACAACCAACACCTCCAACCACTTACTTCCCCAACTACACTCCAAATCCACAATGACACTCCTTTGAACCACTCTGCAAATCATACAACTTCAGCCAAACATCATCTTTTATCCCAAGCTACACATCTCAACCTCCATCCAACTACAATGATCCATATCAATATGGTCAATCATCAAACTACACCTCCAATAACTTCACCTCCAACTACAAAAATCCACCTCATCCATATCAACCAAATGATTCACTCCACATTGCCAAGGAAAAGCAAAAATTCCTTGAAGAAATCAACTAAATCCATGATCTAAGTGATCTCTTTTCTATGCATCTTGCACAACGCAACAAAGGGCAACCTCCATCATCACCATATGAAAATTGCCTTCCCCATTCTCTCAACTTGGATCAAGTTACGAACCACACCCATTATTGCCCTTGTTGCATCTTCCTTCAAAAACAAATCCACTACTTGAGTGAAGATATTTCTTTGATCGAATGTCTTCTCACTCGTCCTCATCCAATACCTCCCTTAACACGATACAACATCGTGAGATCCACCTCTTCCACCCCATACCCTTCGCCATCAAACAACTAAGCTTTATGCTTATGCTTCCCACTTCAAATAAAATCATCACAAACCTTTTGTATCCCAAGCAAGTCCAAAAGACCTCGAATTGGCAACTTAGTATCATCTAATGTAGTTGCTAAGAAAAGCATATATATATGCTTATGTATGAATGATTATGTTTTCAACATAATCAATTTTAATTATTCTATCAATGAATGCTTCTTGTGTTTTATTATTTTCATGCATTACTATTATTTTTCTTGCAACATATTTGTTCCATGCATCATATATATATTGCTTGTGTTCTAAATATTTTTGCAAGCATTCCATATATCGAATTCTCTTATGACCTTAAAACGAGGGGGAGTATACGTCAAGGGGGAGTTCTACATTCATCGGGATAACCTTTTTGATGCTAACAAAAAGGGGGAGAAATGATATAAACTCACTAAAATACTTGTATATATCTTAATTATTAATTTAATGAGTTTTAGATTTTGTAATCACCAAAAAAGGGGAGATTGTTAATATAAATATTGCATAAAAACGTTATTAATATTTTTTGGTATCCCTACGTTTTGATGATCACAAAATGTAAAAACATTAAACGTAAAATTAATACATAAACAAGTATTTAGTTACTAATATCATTCCATCCAACAATATCACTTAAGATATGAATAAACAAACGTCTAATACATTTTATGATCAAAGGGATTTTATTTAAACACTACAAAGTTTATAAAATGTTATAAATATCTTATATATATTCGAAAAACAATTTTTGTAATTAAAGGAAAATGTTTAAGTCATAACAAATATATGAATTCAAATTTTTAACCAAAATAAGTTAGTTTTTTACCAAATAAACTTTCACCAGAAAAAGACAAGAAAATTGGCCATTACAAGAGGGCGGCCCCCTTAATTGTAAGGGCAGCCCCCTTAATTTTAAGGGGGCCGGCACGCTCCTGTTGTCAAATTTCTTTGCCTGTAAATACAGGCTCATTTTTGCAATTTTTCCTCATCTTTTGCACGAAAATTTTCAGTCCCAATCCTTTCCAAACATCCTTCTAAATCCTTTGATCATAAGATTATAAGTTTTTGTACAAGTGGTTCAATTCCTCATCATTCAAAGTGCAAGAGAAGAATGCTCCCTCAACATCTAGTTAAGAAGTATTATAGATTTGTGAATATAGTTTTTGTAGTTGTGTAAATTATTCGTAAAGGTGTAGAGAGATTTTAATAAATAGATTTAGAAGTTAGTAGTGAAGTGAAGTAGTGAAGAAGAAGTAGTGTTGAAGAGAAGTAGTGTTGTGAAGAAGAAGTNATAAGATTATAAGTTTTTGTACAAGTGGTTCAATTCCTCATCATTCAAAGTGCAAGAGAAGAATGCTCCCTCAACATCTAGTTAAGAAGTATTATAGATTTGTGAATATAGTTTTTGTAGTTGTGTAAATTATTCGTAAAGGTGTAGAGAGATTTTAATAAATAGATTTAGAAGTTAGTAGTGAAGTGAAGTAGTGAAGAAGAAGTAGTGTTGAAGAGAAGTAGTGTTGTGAAGAAGAAGTAGTGAAGTTGGGAGAAGTAGTGCAATAGTTGTGGTGTGTAGAAGTTGTGAGAAGTTGTGAAGAGTTGTGAGATTGGATCTAGCTACAATTAGAACCCGACATTTTGCTTCGTTTTGTTAAACGGTGTAAGCAAAGGTGTGTAAGGTTTCTCCGCCATAAGGGAGCTTGTTGACATAGTGAAGAAAACTCTCGAGTTAGGTGCTCGGGGAGTGGAGTAGGGCGAAGAGGAGCTTCGTAGCCGAACCACTATAAATCCTTTGTCTTGTGGTGCCATCTTTCCATCTATATCTCTTTACTTACTTGTTTATATTGTCTTTATTTACTATCGTATATACTAGTATTTATAAGTGTGCAAGTATTGATCTCACATAAAACTAGAATCGAAGTTTTCAAAACTAAGTTTTTATAAAATTAAAAAAACATAAAACTATTCAACCCCCCCTTCTAGTTTTCCACAATTGGTATCAAGAGCCATGTCAAACAAGATTTTTAAAATATATTGTATTTTAAAACTTGAAATTGATCTATGGAATCGGAAAAATATTTAGAAGGGAACATGATATATAAACCACCATATCTAAAAAATATAAGTTTTCTTGAATGGAAAAATTGATTCGAAAGTTATGTGAAGTCAATAGATTATGATCTTTGGCATGTCATTTCAATTGGTGATTCTCAACCAATAAACACAATTTTTGAAGAACAAGATAATTGTTTTGAAAGTATGCTAGATAGAAATAATAAGGCTAAAATATTTGTGTACAAAGCTTTACCAAGAATTGAATACGAAAGAATATTTTTTTTGTATAACGGCAAATGATATGTGGAAAAGCCTTTTAAAATTTCATCAAGAGGAACGTCATGTCAAAGAAAATCTTGCATACAAAACAGTAACAAATGAAAGTATATTAGATAAATATTTAGTTGAAGTGTGTACAAGTGCTACTAATTCAAATCTTTTGTATGAAGGTAATGATGCCGAAAATTCCATAAGTCACGTCAAGAGCAAACAAGAAGGTTATAATGAGCTAACGATCGAGATGGAACTTAGTGACGATGACGATTCTAGTTCCGAAAGTGAAGACGAAGAATATGCAAAGGTTGTTAAAGAATTCAAAAGTATTCTTAGAAAACGACAAAGAGCACAAGATAAAAGAAAAACAACCCGAAGGAGAAGATTTAGTGACGAAGACAAAAAGGCTAAGCAAAATTGCTTCGTTGCTCAAGAATCTAACAACATATGTCTAGGAATAGATTTGGAGCCCAATAAATGGATAAAGGATAGTGGTTGCTCAAGACACATGACAGGGAATCGCAAACTATTTTCTACATACAAGACATATAACGGAGGTAATGTTATTTTTGGTAGCGATCATCGCGGAAAAATCATAGGCAAAGGTATGATCTCTCAAGACTCACTAACTATTGATAATGTTGAACATGTAGGTATCTTACATATAACTTGCTTAGTGTAGGCCAAATATGTGATAATAAGTGTAGAGTTACCTTTACCGATAAAGATAGTGAAATAGTTAAGGATGATAAAGTCATAGGTAGAGGGATTAGGAAAGGAGGTGTATACGTTATGAAACTAGGAGACAAACCGGAAGATAGGATATGCTTAGCAACTCTAGATTTCCACAGAAATGTAACTTGTCAATGTATAATTCTTTATTGATAAAAATCAAAGAATTACACAGTGTTGTGCGGAAAACACTAAATTGAATGACAATGTAAAAACCAACTCTCTAAACAAGCAATGAGTTTTAAGTTTCCTTGTGAACTTATGATCTCTTGAGAGATTCTTGTTAGTTCAATCGGTGAGTTCGTGCTTCAAGAGTTACAAGACTGTTGTCTGGAGCAACAACTCCTCACTATGACCAACGATCCAATTTATCCTAGTACAAGTTTGCAATTGGTGAGATTAGGTAGGTGAGTGTCATGATTCTAATAGAAGATGTACAAAGGAGTACATCTTCCATTTAATAATTTTGCTTTGGGAGACACACCTCTCTTGCTTTTGTGAATAGTGTTGTCAACTGTTCACTTCCTTAGTCAACTACGTGTACTTTGATTTGACTTATCACTAAGCTTCACTTTATCCCGCTCAAACAGAATAGTGAAAAGTCCCGCCTAAATCTCAGTGGACATGAGCTATGCTTCATTGGTCAGATTTAGGGAGTTGAAGGATCATCGGGGTATTGCCACCCCTGATAATCCTTTCACTTCAGCTAGAGTTCCTTGTGCATACCGACTGACTCGCATTAGTTATAGAGCACGACTTCAAGTGATCTTGACGATGTCTTTTGACTTGAACTTCTGCTGGAGTGGCTTACTGACTTTGATATCAGTGAGTCTTCTTGATCTGCTCTTTGAGATCCTTATCAGGGAGACGTTTACTTAGATTAATTTTTGTTCAAATCCTAGTTAGAGACCAGTGGGTATAGTTTGTACCCAACAATCTTCCCCTATTTGGATATAAATTATGCTAAGTCCAATATTATTGTAAGTTAGCAAGACAACTACTTCTTACACATAATTTGGTAACATTTGTAACAGAAGTTGAAAGATGAGAGAGTGACACAATACAAAGGATGAAATTTAATGCACTTCTCTTCTCGCTTAATTTAAAAGCTACATCGTTGTCAGGTTGAGCTGATATTTCAAAGGTTTTTCTGTCTTTGAGGTGTCTTTGTCTACAATGACTTCTTTGAATCAGGTAGATCAGCTGCTTGTTTGAGGCTAGATTGAATTTTATTTTTAATTCATTTCCCTTTGATATTTCAGAACATTTATGACTTAGGTTGATCAAGGACATCTTACTTTTTCCATTTCTTTCCTCTGATAAAGTTAGATTTCTTGATGCTCTATCTCTAGGATTTTTAAGTTTGCTTGGAGAAGTTTGATCAAGTGTCTCAACCGAATTCATGATTTATTTGAACCTTTCTACTGGATTCTTTTAAGTTTTATGGCAGCGTCAGATGCCACGTTTTTTATGACATCGTGAAGTTCAAGCTGTTCTGAGATCTATATCTCAATGGTCTTGAATTTATCATGGGCATCATTGTAACCACCCATAAAATCTCACTACTATCATTCCCACTACAAATACCTATATCATGTATTTCATAGGTAAATTTTTGCTTTTTATGTGCATTCACTACTTGCATGACTCTCTAGACCTGCTCACGTATCTACACAAGCCAAATATCTCTACATTCACACCCTATAAACCCCTGGTATGTCAAGCATAAGATCACAACACTACCATAATAAGTAATATATCAATCTAACACACTAAGCTCATCACAATACCATAATAAACCCTAATTAAACCCAAATTAGGCCTATGTGTTTACAAAACCCTAATTGCTTATCTAAACTAGTTTGGAAGTGTTCAAGGCTTATGTATGAGTTACCTGTTGCGCGGGATTGCGACCACGCACTAGGGTTTTACTTCTCAAGGGATCTTGAGAAGCTTGCAATCCCCACCAGGCAGTGTACCTGACCGATGTAGTATAGTGTAGTGGCAAGTACCGGGGGATTGATCATTCTATGCGGGAATAGTGTCGTTAGGATTGAAAAGCTACTCTAATAGGTCTAGGGGTGAGGGAAGATTCTTTTTGTATTTTATTATTTTTTGGAAAGCAAGTAAAAATCTCGGTTTTGAAGGAGTGGGCGGAATTAGTTGCTAGTCAACTAACCCGAATAATTACTAATGCAAGTAAAATAAAATGAAAGTAAATGTTTGTGAAAACTAATATAGAGAGAAGTGTGTTTACTTAGATTTCCTTACTCCCTAACTATCTTTTACCGATTGATTAGTGTGTATTAATTGCGTGGATGACGGATTGTATTCCTTAATACCATTCGTAGGGGTGTGTACGGACTTCCCCTAACTCTTTGAACTCCTACTTCACTCCTATGTTGAGCCGGCTAAGAAGCTCCTAACATGGGATCACTAGAATTCGCTCATGCATTAAATACAATCAAATAACCTTAGTACACCTTGGTTCATGTTTCTTAAGACGTTCAAGCATGTTACCAACCGGAAGTCTGCCAGTTTTCTTAAGCCTAACATCGATAATCACCTATCCAATACAATTAATAACACACCATTCAATCAATAATCAATAGTTAGGTTTCATTAGATCTAAGCAAACACAAAGAAACCCTAGCGTAGCATGTTAAATAAAAGACAAGCGTAAGATAGAATCAAACAACACATAGACATATTGAATGATTAATTGATTACTTATCTTCAATGTAACATGAGAGATCCAAGGGTATAAAACCCTTAAAAAAGCTGCAAAATTCGTCTAGGGTTCTCTTTAAAAAGTTCCACACAAGTTCCACCAAAATTATGAGAATATATATAGAAAAATAGATCTGACGGCGTCACGTTATAGCCTTGACTCCGTCACCTCGTCGTGGTTAGGGTTTGTTGATGGCCTTCTTGACGCCGTCCCTCTTTAATCCGTTCTGGCTTATCAAGGCTTGACGGCGTCACATCCATGCTTGACGCCTTCAAGGGTACTATTCAGCAGATTTCTGGCACTTTGTCGAATTCTTCACTTTTATGCTCCAAAAACGTCCAAAATGCTTCCTTTTCGAAAATTTCTCTCCAAAGTACCTAAAATGCCAAAAGGAACAATTTAGGGCGATATTTGATCAAATAAATACGATTTAGGGCTTAAATGACCCCCGAAAAGCGGTACACTTTTTGCCTTATCAAATACCCTTACACTTGAGATTTGCTTGTCCTCAAGCAAATGCGCTTTTATTCTAATCAAAATACAAGTTAGGGGTCATTTAACGCTAATATAAAAGTAATTACAACAATTACTTGTTCCCCTTTAATCATAATAAGCACGGAGATTACATACTAGCACCTCACAAGTAGCGTTTAGATACTCACATCTCTCAGGTGTCATAGAATTATATCTCATAAATGAAAATGGACAATATCTCTCACTACCTGTCATAGCAAATAGATTACCATAGGCTTGGGAAAGGATCGAAAACCTTCTCCACTAGGCGTAAGCACCTAAGATAAACTATCAAAGAGGACTTTACAAAAAGGGTTGTAATGAGGTGTAGGGATATGATAAACACGGATTTGTTGGATAAGGGATATTTTACTGGTGGTGAGTTAAAGATCTTGATTAGTTACATGTACAATATGGCATTGCTAAGCCAAGACTAGACTCGACTAACACTAATTAAAAACTAATAAAACATAAAATAAACATAAAAAGAAACGGGATGGTAGTCCGTATGTCTTTTTTCTACTTTTCTTTTTCTCATCATTTTTTTTATTCTTGTTTTTTCGATTTTTATTATTATTATTATTATTATTTTTTTTGCATACATTCTTTCCCTACCATCCAAAATACATCATAAGGGCCTCGGTTCTCCCCTTACACTTGAACTTTTACATACTTTACAAATAACTAAATTAATGACTCGAATTAAGATAATCGAAACACTTGGAGTACTTTTAAAATATTTAGCACATATGGGGGTAATAATGTTGTTCTTCCCCATTAGTCCATTACACTAGTACTTTACCCATGAGACCCAATCGTCCCAAAACAATATGTACAAGGATATGACTCGACTTAGCAACCATGTAATCAATTAGATATTTAACTAAGGGTTTAAACAAATGTTGTCACAATAATGCACTAAAGATGAGTGCATACAAGGTAGGCTAAGGCGATTTGGGTGTACATTTAAGTGGGGTGTAACAAATTCTTCTTTTAAGTAAAATGCTTAAAGTTAGAAACCAAAAGATAGGCTCGGAGGGGTGTACTAGGGGTATCGTGTACCAAAAATAGGTACAACGCTAAGGGTGTGGGAGAATTACTTGACCAATGTAGTCAAAGTAATTATAACAAAAACACAGGTGTAAAACAAGGGTTAATCCTAATGCCTCTTATCATGTAGTAAATCTAACTACACGAATGTAGTCTCACTTGTGGATTCGGGATGGTCCTATCGCAAGTTCTAGAATCTAAGTGCTATTGGTATACACATCATAGCATAAATGCTTTTCCAACAATTCTAGGGGCGAACCTCGCATATTTGGGGTGGAAAATTTTTTAGTGGTACTGTTTTGTGCTAGTCATATAACTCCTATCCATGAGACGCTCATTAAGACCAAAGTTTCACTCCTAAATGTTGTAAAATTTTTTAAATTTGGCACTAAAATTACCCTAACAGGTATTTCTCTCAGTTTTATTACACATCTACCATCAAACAGACAAAAATCAAGCGTAATTGCATTCTCTAAGGTATCGTAATTTTACCCCCCCTTACACTTAAGATGAACATTGTCCCCAATGTTCAAATAATAAGATGTAAAAGTAAATAAGGTAAAAGAATGAAATCAAATACTCCCCTGATTCGCTTGGTGGATAGAGGGGTAACATGGTTAGATCTTCTTCCAAGAAAATGAACACTCAAAGCTTCCCTTCCGAAATATAAATCATCTTGTTTTCCAAAATAACCTGTTAAACCTGAGAAAACAAACACGAAACCGGCGTAACATCGGCGGGATAAATCTGTATAAGGATATAATGCTTGTGTAATGAATATTTTGCAGATTCTTGGAGTTTATAAGTTAGAGATTTTATAAAGCATTTTATGTTCCGGAAGAAAAACAAAACTTTCAAAAAATTCCAGAAAACTGAACCTGACGCCGTCAGCCTGGGGCTTGACGCCGTCAGAAGTGATCTGACAGATTTTCATGTTAAGTTTCCGGAAAATTTCTGGAAAAACTCAATTCTTACTTCCTAGAAATCCTGCAAAATATCATTACGACTCGATACAAGCATTTGACTCAAACAATTACTAATATGTATGTCAATTTAATATTGTTATGATTCATGTTCATTTGTTCTTATAAACCGATTTAGATTTCCCTTACACTTATCTTTTGCAAAATACCTTTATATGTAGTTAAGACGAAGTTAAAAACAAATAAAGCATTTTCACAATTTAGTTTGAAGCATTAATCAATAACAATAAAAATAAAACATACATACAGAACCAAATAAAATCAAACAAACAAATAAATAAACACACAAAGCTTGGGTTGCCTCCCAAGAAGCGCTTTCCTTTATTAACGAGTCTTGTAGCTAGACTCAAAGTCACACTATCCTACGTAGGTGAGTTCCGCATCGAGGACATCCTTAGGGTTGATTTTGGTTGGAAGTGTCCTATTGGTGCGTTTTGTGAAATATGACCTCTCAAACTTCTCTCCATCCAGATCATATAGAGCCATCTTTATGTGTCATGATCCATCTCCTTCCTTAGGTGGCTTTTCCCAATTCCATTTATGTTTATCGCCTTCGCTTTTCCACTTATTCATGGCTAGGTTAATTGGCAAAACTCCTAGGAAGTCAGTCATCTTTCTAGAAACTAGGGGATCTTCAAAGGGGTCTAACTCGGTGTCCCTAGCCAAAAGTTGTTCTACCGTTTGTGTTCGGTTTACAAACTCCTCTTCTAGGTAGAATGGGCGTTGGGGTCCTATGAAGTCTCTTTCTAACCATGGTCCGTATCTAGAGGGCCTCCTATTAACATCGGTTGATTCCTCAAGGGTGTCATAGGCATGTTTCTTAACATCATATACCGACCAAGTTCCTCCTTCTCCTACCGCTATTTTGGATTCCTTACAATCAATCATAGCACTAGCGGTGGCTAGAAATCCTCTTCCTATCAACAAGGGGCATGTAGGGTCGCTAATCATGTCGAGGACGTGGAAATCGGCTAGAATTGTCAACTTCCCTATGTGAACTACCACGTCCTTTACTATTCCTACCGGGTATGATACACTTCCATCCACTAGTCCTATTATCACCTCGGTTTCTTCTAGCTTTCCTAGTTTGAGGG
>LBNU01037249.1:2654-25809 GCA_014162995.1 Artemisia annua | reverse complement strand
TGAGCTCAATGGTGTTTCGATAGCCTTGGTGGCTAGGACGGGAGTATTCTCCTAAAGTACGGGCTCTAGGAGGTTGGTTTTGTTGGGGTGGTTGTTGTGGTGGTGGGTTGTTGGGATCAAGGATATTACCACCTTCCATGTTGGTGGATGGTAATGGTTACGAACAAAAACATGAAGAAATAAGATAGACTAAAGAAAAACCTAGAAAAATAAAAATCTCACTAGAAAGGAATCTAGTGAGTAGACCTAATAAAATAAATGTTCAACCTAAACAATAACTATTCCCCGGGAGCGGCGCCAAAAACTTTGATGTGTGGGATTGTGACCACGCACTAGGGTTTTACTTCTCAAGGGATCTTGAGAAGCTTGCAATCCCCACCAGGCAGTGTACCTGACCGATGTAGTATAGTGTAGTGGCAAGTACCGGGGGACTGATCGTTCTCTACGGGAATAGTGTCGTTAGGATTGAAAAGCTACTCTAATAGGTCTAGGGGTGAGGGAAGATTCTTTTTGTATTTTATTATTTTTTGGAAAGCAAGTAAAAAATCTCGGTTTTGAAGGAGTTGGCGCAATTAGTTGCTAGTCAACTAACCCAAATAATTACTAATGCAAGTAAAATAAAATAAAATAAAATGAAAGTAAATGTTTGTGAAAACTAATATGGAGAGAAGAATGTTTACTTAGATTTCCTTACTCCCTAACTATCTTTTACCGATTGATTAGTGTGTATTAATTGCGTGGATGACGGATTGTATTCCTTAATACCATTCGTAGGGGTATGTACGGACCTCCCCAAACTCTATGAACTCCTACTTCACTCCTATGTCGAGCCGGCAAAAAAGCTCCTAACATGGGATCACTAGAATTCGCTCATGCATTAAATACAATCAAATAACTTTAGTACACCTTGGTTCATATTTCTTAAGACGTTCAAGCATGTTACCAACCGGAAGTCTGCCAGTTTTCTTAAGCCTAACATCGATAATCACCCATCGAATACAATTAATAACACACCATTCAATCAATAATCAATAGTTAGGTTTCATTAGATCTAAGCAAACACAAAGAAAACCTAGCCTAGCATGTTAAATAAAAGACAAGCGTAAGATAGAATCAAACAACACATAGACATATTGAATGATTAATTGATTACTTATCTTCAATGTAATATGAGAGATCCAAGGGTATAAAACCCTTAAAAAAGCTGCAAAACTCGTCTAGGGTTTCTCTCTAAAAGTTCCACACAAGTTCCACCAAAATTATGAGAATATATATAGAAAAACAGATCTGACAGCGTCACGTTATAGCCTTGACGCCGTCACCTCGCCGTGGTTAGGGTTTCTTGATGGCCTTCTTGACGCCGTCCCTCTTTAATCCGTTCTGGCTTATCAAGGCTTGACGGCGTCACATCCATGCTTGACGCCGTCAAGGGTACTATTCAGCAGATTTTTGGCACTTTGTCGAATTCTTCACTTTTATGCTCCAAAAACGTCCAAAATGCTTCATTTTCCAGAATTTCTCTCCAAAGTACCTAAAATGCCAAAAGGAACAATTTAGGGAGATATTTGATCAAATAAATACGAATTAGGGCTTAAATGACCCCCGAAAAGCGGTACACTTTTCGCCTTATCATTACCCTAGCAAAAATAGGATATCTTAGTACCCTTAGACTCTTGTACAACCTCTTAGAGCTTAGGTACAAGTCTCTTAAGCACTAAACCATAAGTAGGTTATAACTTCCAGGAACTAGGTCTACACTATCCCAAATCTCTACCATAAGCTACCACCACTTAGTATAAGCTTCTTAGGACTTAATATTAGTCACTAAACATTCATAGGACCCTAATCTAGGCATTAAACCTTAAGCTAAACCCTAATCTCTCACTAATCAAAATTAGGTCATAACTAAACGTAACTTAACCCTAATCCTAAAACTAAGTACCCTAAGCACCTCAAACACCTAAAGCACTTAGCCTAGCACCTTAGTCACTCTAAGCACCCTCCCTAGCACCTCCCCAAGTAGCTTACAAGTAGGTGCATCACCTACTTGTCACCTACTTGGAGTTTCGGCTAAATACCACCACAAACACATTACCACCGCCCCAATAACCTCCCATAGCAGCCTAAAATCACCTCCATCATCACCTTGTCACCTCCTTTTCACCCCATGGCCATAAAACAGCCACAAGGAGGCCTCGTCACCTCCTTGTCACCCAAGAACCACCATACGGAGGCAAAACCTCCACACCACCCCTAGCCTACCTTGTAGCTTACAATACTCATCTATAGCTGCCCTTAGTCACTACCCCCTCCCTCGTGACACCAGACCACTCTTTTCTTGCTCACCAAGGCTAAACGACCCTATATAAACCCTCGCTACCCCCTCCATTCGAACACACACCACCACACTTCTCTATCTCTCATTTCTGTAAACACTTGGACCTAGTAGATGTATAAAAGTCCCTAGTAGCCTTAGAAGTCATGTAGCAAAGCCCTAAGTCCTTGTCAAGTTCCATATTTGCCTAGAAAACCCTAAATACCCACGTTAACCTTAGTTTGACCCAAGTAAGTTTCTACACTTGTTCTAATAGCTTTATTACAGTCCTAGGATAGTTAGGATATGCCTTAGATCACCTAGGACCCTTGCCTAAGCCTTGATCATTTTCATTTAGGACTTTTCATTTTAAAACCCTAATTTAAGTCGAATTGCCTTTTATATGCTATAAGCCCTTATCATAAGCTATAAGCTAGTTTAGGCAACTTAGATAAGCTAATATTAGTTAACCATAAGCTAGGAAACCTTTTTGTTTCATAAAAATATAGTTTGCATGGAATTAGGACTAGTTTTGCAAAGTTTTCCATGCATAGGGGTATATATGGTAACTTTCTGAAAATATTAAGTCTAGGGCCTATTTTTGATATGTCTTAGAAGTATTAAGTATAAGGACCCTTTTTGCAAAGTTATATAACCTTAGGAAAAAAAGTAAAATAGTTATAAACTTATAAGGACTAGTTTTGCAAAAGTTATAAAGTTAAGGGTTTAAATGGTAAATTCTGAAAACTTATAAGTCCAAGGGTCATTTCTGTCATTTTCCTAAAATATATAAGTATAGGGACTAATTGTGTAAAGTCTAGATAGTTAAAAGTCTAAATGATATAAGTATTATAAGTTCAGGGTAGATTTTGTAAATATATAAACTATAAGGGTATAAAGTGAAGTATTTTCATATAAAACTAAAAACTATCTTTTACTTAACAACTTAACACAATAGTAGGGAGCTTCATGTGAGGGGTTTCATTTGTGTATTCGTTTTGACGAGTTTGCTGGGTTTACGATTTAAAGTGCCCTGGCTCCTCAAACGTTTAGTACATGACCTCTGGATTATGATGGCCCGAACGGTGTTATGTTATATCTATAACTTAAATACTTAACAACATGACACAATACTAGGGAACTTCATGTGAGGATTATATACTTCTGAATTATGATGGCCCGAACGGTATTATGTTTAATAACATAATACAATACTATGGAGCTTCATGTGAGGAGTATGTAATTCTGGATTGTGATGGCCTGAACGGTGTTATGTTATATCTAAACACTAGAAACTCTAAGAATGATTACTTAAGAAACCTAATAAAAACAACTAGAGCTTGACACACACCCACACCTATAACAAACCCCCGGATACGTGAGTAAGCGGTCTAGTCTCCGAGTCACTTTTACATCAATAAGATGTGGAGTTTATTAATAACTTCTTAGATCATTTAACTCTAGGTTGTTTAGACCTTTATCTAGGATAATATCAATGTTCACAAGTTATAAAACAAAGCGGAATAAGAACAAAGATATTTAACAAAGTGTTCTTCATTATCTTTCACTTACACGCCCCAATTCTAGATGATCAATTCTAGAACGGTTACAATCTAACAGGGATCAAGGTAAACCTTGATTACCTTGGGGCTACAAACAACTAGTCGACTACATCTTGAAAACGTTTGACTACACACGTTTTCTCTTTCTGTGCACACATAACCTAATGACCCATGTCCTCTTTATATACTAGAGGATTAGGGTTTACAAGGGAATAAATATAAATACAAACTAAATCTTTTATCTGTTAAACATATCTTCTAAATCTTCCATCTTTTTGCAGCTTTCCATGATGTCAGATTTAGTCCCTTTGTTTCATTCTTATATCCACTTTGTCTCATTAAATCAAGAATCCTAACAATCTTCCCCTATTTGATGATGACAAAACAAACAAAGTCGTGTACCAATTTCCCTAGACGAAGTAGAGAAGTTGAGATGTAAACATCTCCCTGAATGAAACAAATCTTGTCTTCCCCTTAATCCATGCCATGCCACTCCAAAATCTCTTCCCCTTTTTGTTATCAACAAATAGGGATGTAAGCAGTTGAAACTTCCCCTCGAGTGGTGCATGAACATCAAATGATTATACACATCATAAGATACTTCCCCTGAAACCAATGTGTTAATCATCTTCATGATTCTTCAAATCTGTAAGCTCTAAGTAATGATCACATGTGAAGAAAACCAAATATAACGAACTTGATGAAGAAGTATAATAACCCAAACTTGTGTCTTATGTCTTGTACTATCCACGTGACTCCAAACTTATATGAAACTGGTAATATAAGTAGACCGCAATCCTTTGACAAAATCCTTATCTTCAATGAGACACTGAGCACTACAATGTAACTCCTTTAAGTGATAGTGTTAGCCTTGAAAATAATGTTATATGTTGGAAATTGCATTAGTAATAAGCACAAGGACTCGTCTTGTCAATAGGACATAGTTTAGTGTGGTTAGTAGTATAAATACTCTCCTAGTGGCAACTAGGAGAGGTGGATGTCTCATTTGTAATAAGAAGTGTGTGTTTTCCTTCTTTCTCTCTCTAGAAAACACACACATCTTCCCCCAATTCTTTAATCTAATATACCATGTTTAACCTTTATTTCGAGCATCCCCGACCTCCTGAATACTGATTATTGGTTATAACAAGTGGTATCAAGAGCTAACCAGGGGTGATTCGTGGTGTTTTTGGGTGTTTTGGTGGCTATTCGATTGGTTTGATTAGATTCGTGGTGTTTACATCTTGGGTTTCATTTAGATCTTTCATATAGGCTACTAGGAGTTCGTGTGATTTGGTTTTTATGGTGATTTTCGTGGGTATTCGTGGGTTTTTGTGGCTGCTTGTACGTATTAAACCCTAGTTTAGCGAGTATTAGCTAGGGTCTAGCGAGTATGGAAAAACATCTAGCGAGTATGGCATGTTCAATAGCGAGTATGATCTGTTTGCTAGCGAGTATGCTATCTTTGTTAGCGAGTTTGAAAAATTCCTAGCGAGTACGAAGCTTTTGGTCTAGCGAGTATTGAATCGGGTTTAGCGAGTATGAGCTAGAAACTTAGCGAGTATGAGCCAGNAAAACATCTAGCGAGTATGGCATGTTCAATAGCGAGTATGATCTGTTTGCTAGCGAGTATGCTATCTTTGTTAGCGAGTTTGAAAAATTCCTAGCGAGTACGAAGCTTTTGGTCTAGCGAGTATTGAATCGGGTTTAGCGAGTATGAGCTAGAAACTTAGCGAGTATGAGCCAGAACTTAGCGAGTATCATCCAAGTCCAGCGAGTATGGAAAAATTCTAGCGAGTATGAGTTTTTTTCCTAGCGAGTATGGGATTTAGCGAGTATGGGTTCCAAGCTAGCGAGTATGGGTTCCAGCTAGCGAGTATGGTGTCTTTAGCGAGTTTGGAATCTAAGCTAGCGAGTATGGGCTCCAATCTAGCGAGTATGGTTGGGTTTAGCGAGTTTGGCTCAGATTTTAGCGAGTATGGAATATAGTTTACGAATATGGTTTATTTCTTGCGAGTTTGGGTCGTCTCTTCCGAGTATTGGTTACCTTCTTGCGAGTATGGCTTGCAAGTATGGTATTTCGAGTACGAGTTTCATGTTTTGTATTGTGTTTGTTTTGCCGAGTTAGGCTGGTTCATCCTTATCGTTCATCGAGTAAGGACTTCACTTGAACTTACCTAACCGAAACTCTGCCGAAATTTTATCACAACCTTACTACCTAAACCTAAACCCTAATATCACCACACCCAATACTTGATATTATTGGTACACCTTATACAAGAACATGATTCATTAACTTGTTTCATTACACGAATACCAATATATCACCTCACCCACTTCATGATATCATTGGTAGACCTTATACAGAACATGATTCATTTATTTGTTTCATTACATAAATACCAATATATCACACCTCAAAACACACCACGTTTTGCTTAAAAAGATCCTGATCAAGAATCATAATACAATGACGATGGTTAAGATCAGAAGTTTGTGACTACAAGGAGAATTCTTTATTATCTATTTGGGTTTGAAGTGAAGTTTTATGGATGCGTACTTATTTCATCTTCTTTCTTTCTTCCATTCCGCGAAGATGACTTGTTGGGCACATAAATATGTTAACCTAGGGGTTACATTAATGGTGACGACGACTTGGTTTATCTAGTTTTCATAGGTCAAGGGGTGGACGGACGAAGACCTAGTTAACTATCACTTAAAGGAGTTACGTTGTAGTGCTCAGTGTCACACGTAGTTGTGGATAATCAAGAGGTGTTACGTCTCATACTTGATGGTTGGTTGGTTGAAGAGTATTGAGTACTTAGGGATTCGATGGTGTACGAACTCTCTACACCGTTCTTAGTCACTACACGAACCACAAGCTTAAGTCACAAGTCTGGGGAATCTTACTTCATTCTCAAGTTCGTCATATTGAGTTCTTCTTTATGAGGTTAATGGAAATAGCCGTCATTGTTCATTCAGAGGTTGATAAAGAGTTAGACAATTTCAAATGGTATCGTTAGTAGATTGGGATTATCGACATCTTCACACGTGCTGATTATGGTCTATGCTAAAGGTGCTTCCGGTTACAACTACATATACACATTGGTATGCTGATTTCGATGAGATCGCAATCATCAGGGGAGAGAAATGTGTACTAAATATGTACTTTATGAAGTACTAAAGGTCCATGTGACCAGGCTTAACCGTTTCTACCTTTGTTGATTACATGTGTACGTTATGGGCTGATTATAAGATAGCTGGAATGCATTTGGTGAAGATGAAGATGTTGATACATTGTACAACCGAACAGAAAATCCTGAAGAAGGTCGAGTCTACAGTCTATTCTACATTGTCCGCTGCGTGTTTGAAGACTAAAGACGGATTGCATTTAATTATCAAAAGACTTCTTCAGAGTTAGGGCATTCATCAGAGATGTTGTCAGTTTGGGGGAGAGCACTAATTAGGGGAGAGTGTATTGTAATGGTCAATGTTACTCCCTAATTAGACTCACACACATTGTTCCTCTACAAGTCAAAGTGATGGCAGCCGAGAAGACTCAGATGTATAAGAAGCTATGGTGCTTGAAGACCACTCTCAGAGCTGTTGTGCTTATGTTTTCTATTGTGTTTTACTTAATTGTGCTTGTAGGGAACATTGTAAGCAATTTCCATATAACATTACTTTGGGGAGAGATTGTTAGCCTTGAAAATAATGTTATATGTTGAAAATTGCATTAGTAATAAGCACAAGGACTTGTCTTGTCAATAGGACATAGTTTAGTGTGGTTAGTAGTATAAATACTCTCCTAGTGGCAACTAGGAGAGGTGGATGTCTCATTTGTAATAAGAAGTGTGTGTGTTTTCCTTCTTTCTCTCTCTAGAAAACACACACATCTTCCCCCAATTCTTTAATCTAATATACCATGTTTAACCTTTATTTCGAGCATCCCCGACCTCCTGAATAGTGATTCTTGGTCATTACAGATAGTTAACTAGGTCTTCATCCATCCACCCCTTGACCTATGAAACTAGATTTTGACAAGTCTTCGTCACAGCTTTAAAGCACGAACAAGTTATCTTTAAACGTTACAGACCGTTTAAGATATGATAAGAACACGCATCTAAGAAACTCCACTTCATCTTCAAATAGGTGATAAAAACTTTTCTTCGGAATCAATTAAATCAAATAAGAATGAGCCTTTGAATCTGTGTAAGCACCAATAAACCAAAACTCCTTTGTGTCGTACCATGCATCAGCATGTCTTCATAATATTGTAGTAGCAGAAAAATTTGAACACTTTATCTCTTTTTCCATTGAAGCCAAAAACTTATATCTCGTCTGCTTTAAAAAAAATAAAAGATTCTTGCTGCCTTATAAATCATTTCAGCTCATCAACATCAGTAGATAATTCTTCTACAAGCTCTCATCAAACAATGCAAACCCCACTAATGTAATAAGTATCATAAAGAGAGATGCACATTAAGAACTAACTCCAATGAATTTCTTCATATAAGTCCAGAAACCCATGTCGTACTAAGAGATCAACTGTTAATAAGAGCAGTGCAAACTATTGAGGCAACAGTGGAAACGTTCTAGCGTAGCAGTGGAAACAATTAAGCATAGCAGTGGAAACGTAGAACGAGCAGTGGAAACACGTGAGAGCAGTGGAAACTAAGCGTAACTGACAGTGGAAACTTGATATTAACAGATAGCCCTCGAATCATCACAATCATGAAAAACAGTAACCTTATTCGATGTAGTAGTAACCATAGTCTCCACGCAAAGTTTTTCACCATCAGCAGCAGTAGAGAAACGATTGATTCCTGAATAAAATACTCCACCGACCCATCAAGGGGACCAGTACTAAGAGTTGTCGAGCTGTAGAAAACCTCAAGTGGTCCACAACCTCACATTGTGTAACCATACTTTTATATAATTCCACTCCGAAAGCAATCCAATACACTTAGCGAATCTTAAGAATAAAAATAAAGCACCGACCCACTAATAAAATTAATCACTTTGATTGCAATACGAGATAAGTAATCACATTTAATCTTACACGACCTATGAAGAATTCGACCAATCCACTTGTGCCTTTCCATGTGAAAAGATAGTAAATATTATCTCAGCGGCATAAAGAAGTCACTCAATACCAAGCAACTGATACTTAATCCCACTTGAAAATCAGTACGAGGTAAACAAATTAAATCACTTTTACACCATCGAAGATAATTACATACAACCTTAAGCGAATATTTGCACATTAAATTACCAACCGACTCATTGATAATTAATACGAGGTAAATAATAATGTCCACTTGAAGAAGACAACAAATCAGCCCATATTCCTCGTATGAAATATATAATCAAAGCCCCATGAGAATTAATTAATTATAGGAGAAAACCATGCAGATCAAGAAAAACAATAATTAATGATTGAAGAATAATAAGTTTGCCAAATAACCTTTTTGTCGCTTAGGGTTTTCCATTCTTTGTCGCCAAAATAAATTCTTCACAGCAGCAACATACAATACGCCAATTTAATATCAAAGCTGCTTTCTTCTTCAACAATAAAAACACCTTGTGATCCTAGATCTAGAGCCCTGGCTCTGATACCAATTGTGGAGTTTATTAATAACTTCTTAGATCATTTAACTCTAGGTTGTTTAGACCTTTATCTAGGATAATATCAATGTTCACAAGTTATAAAACAAAGCGGAATAAGAACAAAGATATTTAACAAAGTGTTCTTCATTATCTTTCACTTACACGCCCCAATTCTAGATGATCAATTCTAGAACGGTTACAATCTAACAGGGATCAAGGTAAACCTTGATTACCTTGGGGCTACAAACAACTAGTCGACTACATCTTGAAAACGTTTGACTACACACGTTTTCTTTTTCTGTGCAGACATAACCTAATGACCCATGTCTTCTTTATCTACTAGAGGATTAGAGTTTACAAGGGAATATTTATAAATACAAACTAAATCTTTTATCTTTTAAACATATCTTCTAAATCTTCCATCTTTTTGCAGCTTTCCATGATGTCAGATTTAGTCCCTTTGTTTCATTCTTATTAGGGGTGAGCAGGAACCGCACCGCAAATCGGAAACCGCAAAAAAACCGCAAAACCCACACCGCAAAAACCGAAACCGCAACAAAAACCGCGGTGCGGTTCCTGAAAATATAAAAACCGCATTTTGCAGTGCGGTTTCGGTTTTCAGCGAAAAACCGCACCGCAATAACCTCACCGCACCGCAAAGTCATATTCAAATATATATATTTTTTTTATAAATAAACCAACTAAATTTCATATTTTTTAATGATAAAATGTTATTGTTTATACTTTTATAATTATTTGTTTTAAACGAATTTTATAGGTTAATTATTGTTTGAATTTTTAGGTCATATAATTTTATTTTTCTATCAATTTATCATCGAAGTTTTTAAAATTTTCACCTCATTTGACTTTTACTATTGTATAGATTTATAAAAATTTTATAATAATACANTTAGGATTGTGGTATCCTAAGGATTCCCCTTTTCACTTGGAAGCTTTTTCATATAGTGATTATGCTGGAGATAATTTTGATAGAAGATCAACCACTGGTGGATGCCAATATCTTGGAAGAAGAAACTAAATTTCATATTTTTTAATGATAAAATGTTATTGTTTATACTTTTATAATTATTTGTTTTAAACGAATTTTATAGGTTAATTATTGTTTGAATTTTTAGGTCATATAATTTTATTTTTCTATCAATTTATCATCGAAGTTTTTAAAATTTTCACCTCATTTGACTTTTACTATTGTATAGATTTATAAAAATTTTATAATAATACACAACATTTTGTATATATGTTTCAACCCATCATGTAACGTTATGATATATTTATTCTATAATAAATATATACGAAAAATATAATTTGAGAAAAAAAAAACTTTAAAAACCAAAAAACCGCAAAACCAAACCGCAAACCCGCAAAAACCGCGAACCCGCAAAACCGCAAAACCACGCGGTTGCGGATTCTCACTTTTTAAAAACCGCAATTGCGGATGCGGTTCGGTTTTTACCAAAACCCGCACCAACCCGCACCATGCTCACCCCTAATTCTTATATTCATTTGTCTCATCAAATCAAGAATCCTAACATAAGATTTCCCTAACCCCAGGTGAGTTTTCATAGCCTCACTCTTTCTAAATGCTTTACAAACCCTGTGAGGGGGATACACGCTTACTTTTTCACTTGAAACCGAATACAAGTCTTTTTCTTTGGTTATTGCACGAGTAAACTATCTGCCACCACTACACTAAATTCATGAATCTAATCACTTGCGAGTGAACGCGAATATAATTGATAGATCTATTGGAGTTTGACAACTCCCGTTGGTTTGCCCTCTTTAAAGGCACCGATAAGTATTATATTTGAACCTTCTAAAGGATTAACTTTGGCAAGTTATCCTTCCCGTCCCATCATGGTTTGGTCTGCAGACCCCATGTCTGGACTGTTAACGTGTGTTTCATGAGCTTAGTGCAATAACCCACTTCTGATAATTGTACATGCATTACAATTATCATAAACTCTACACTTTCCTTGAAGGGTGTAACAACTGAACCCTGTGGAACTTGTATTCACTATCACTTAAACCTATGACTCTCACACAACAACTAGTGTTGACTTTTTAAGCTTGTATCCTAGGTATATGACTGCTACGGATCTATGGCATGGAGCGGCACTTGTTAATACAAATAATGTCATAAACGTTATTCGCATTATTCGATGTTCTTGTATTTTGATAATCAGAAAATATAAAGACATGTTATGTAAAGTTACGGTTAATAAGTTTTTAATCGAGGAAACTCATTTCTTCCACATAGCTACTACAACGTCACTTCAGGTATGAACAAACTTTATACCGTCATTAGTTTTGTGATCAAAGAAGTTTATTTTCCTACAAACTTACATTTTTAAGTTAGACAAAACATTTTCACCAAAGTGTTTTTGTTTTTTTAAAGAAATGTTTTAATAAGAAAGTATATTAAAATTNACTGGTCGGCGGTCCCTTAGTGATAATGGACCATCGCTTATTTATGGGACCGTCTGTCTCACTCCTGTCGTCAATAAATACTGAACTGTTACACTTCAGAAAACAAGGTTTTTCATACACCAAACTTTCTGTTTTATTTTTCTTTAGTCTTTGATTACTATAACATGTCGGTATATGTTTATAAGTGATTTCCTCTTCAGTCAAGTTCAAGAGAAGAACTCTCGACATAGATGAAGTCTTGAGATGTTATAGGTGTCCACACACAAACGTAACAAGTGTTACGGTGATAGGTTCTGTAAATAATTTCATTGTTTTCCGACTTGTGTGTGAGTCGAGGATGGGGATATTTGTGTGAACTTGGATGGTGATGTAGATCCAAGAACTCTTGTAACTAGATTAGTTCATGTATTTGATGTGAGGAGAGTGATGTCCTAGTGTATAGGTTAGGACTTAGTCAAGTCATTGTGTAAAGACTTGGATCGGGTGATGATCCAAGTGAGTCATGTGTGAAGTCTTGGTTCGGGTGAAGAACCAAGTGAGTCAAGTGTGTGAAGGCTTGGTTCAGGTAAAGAACCAAGTGTGTCAATTGTGTGAAGGCTTGGTTCGGGTGAAAAACCAAGTGTGTCAATTATGTGAAGGCTTGGATCGGGTGAAGATTCAAGTTGGACAAGAGTGCTTGTTCGTGTGACCATGTGGGCCTTGGAGTAGATTGGTTCTAGCTACGATTAGAAATCGACATTATGCTTAGTGTCGTTAAGCCTTGTGTAAGCATGTGTACGGATTGCTCCGCCTGAAGGAGTGTGTTGATATAGTGATTGATAACTCTCGAGTGTGGTACTCGGGGAGTGGAGTAGGACGGAGAGTGAGCTTTGTGCCAAACCACTATAAATCGCCGCGTCTCTTGGTTGTATTATTTCCTTACTCTTTACTTTAGTTGTTTATTTGTGCATGTTAGTAGTTAATTTGATATCACATAACAAGTAGAATTCGACAAGTTTGCAAAATAATACTAACCGGACCTAAAAATGGCGAAACGTTTTAACAACCAAAAAGAAACGGTGAAACTATTCAACCCCCCCCCCCCTTCTAGTTTCTACAATTGTATTAGATCTAGGTTATCAAGATCTTTAAAGTATACTGTACTTTAAAACTTGAATCGATCTATAGAGTCTGAAAGATATCTAGAAGGGATCCATTTGAATTAGTCACCATTTTTCGAAAATGAAAATTTTGTCATTTGGAAAAATGAATTTGAAAGTTATGTGAAATCAATTAATCCTGATCTTTGGCATGTCATTTCATTTGGTTATTTTTAATCAATAAGAATAGATTTCGAAAATCAAAATTTCATAAGAAACTTTTGCTAGACATTGAAGCTCAAATGTTGGTTTATAAAACTTTGCCTAAAATTGTTTTTGACAAAACTATTTTATGGTAATGTGGCAAATGATTTGTGGTAAAATATTTTAGAATTTCATCAAGGGAATGGTCAAGCCAAAGATGATGAGAATGTGTTGTTAGAAAGTTACTAAGTTTAAGTAGATTTGTGTACTACTAGTTTGAATGTTTTTGTTGTAGGAAATGTTGCCTACAAGAATCACACAAGCAACCTAGTTGATGTACCAATCTACAAGTCTTGAAGTAATAAACGGTTAAGAAGACAATGTGTGCCTTGATTGTGCAACTACTCTTAAGGGTGATTCTCCAAGTGAGTTTCATCACATACAACACATGTTATGAACTGTGATATTAAGGATAGCTAGAGGCCAAGGTAAGTTTTCTTACAATCTTGCTTATTATAATTGCTATTTGAATGTTTACTACATGCTTACGTGACTATGTGATTCATCATTATTTGCTTGCATGCTAGATAGTACTTATATGCTTATATGTGCTATATTCTTTGTGATTACTAGACGTGTTGCCTAAATGCTTATCCGTCTTTGGATTCAAGCAAATTATTTTTGGAAAAATAATGGTCTTACCACAACCATTATTTATAACGTATTTTGTGTCAATCAATCACTATAGACGATGCACACTTGCTTCACTCTTTATCTGCTCTCTAGTTCTCGTCTATAAGTTATCTTGAAATTTACACGATTGACTTCTAGCCCTCTCGACTCAAGTCCCGTTCTTGAATCTCATCACTCTCACTACTATTCCATGTCTTCCGTATCGATCCTTTTCATACCCATTCCTTAGCCTACTCGTGCGCGTTGAGTCTACGTAGTGTCCTAATAAAATTACAAGTGACCTATAATCAAAACGGTCCCTAATCAAAAATCTTTCTTTAGAACCAAAACATCAAAAACCATCATAATCACGCCAACCTTCTGTCGGCAGTCCCTGACCGAGTGGCGGTCCCTAATCGATAAGGGACCGACTGGGCTTTTGATGAGGCGGAAAGTGTTACACTTTTAGGAGGTCATTTAAGCCCTAATTCGTAATTATTTGATCAAATATTGCCTTAAATTGTTCCTTTTGTCATTTTAGGTACTTTGGAGAAGAAATCTTGAAAACGAAGCATTTTGGACGTTTTTGGAGCATAAAAGTGAAGAAAACGACAAAGTCTCAAAACCATGCTGGAAACAGTACCTGACAGCGTCACTCTTTACGAGGTGACGGCGTCACACTTTGACAAAGAGGTGGATAATTTTTACACGAGACGGGCCAGAAAGATTTTGAGGCTTTTACACGTGACGGCGTCATGTGTAAATTCACCTAGGCCGTCACGTTATAACTTAAACAGAGACGGCCCAGAGACTTTTAAAGAGGGACGGCATCAAGAGTAGATCTGAGTAATCCGAGAAGGGTTTTGGCGAGGTGACGGCGTCACGAGCTAAAACGTGACGCCGTCAAGTTGTAAAATCTATATATAGTTTTCTAATTTTCATTCATTAGATGTGTAACTTTTGGGAGAACTTTAGGGATAAACCCTAGGTCGTGGTTTACTGTATTTTTAGGGGTTTTTCACCCTTGAATCATTCATGTTCAATTAAAGATAAGTCTCCTTTCAAATCAATCAATATGTCTATGTGTTGCTTCATTATATCTTATGCTTATCTTTACTTTAACATGCTAGGCTAGGTTTCTCTTGTGTTTGCTTAGATCTAATGAAACCTAGCTATTGATTACTTGTTGTTGGTTGGTTATTGATTGTTGTGGGTGGGTGATGTCGATGTTAGGCTTAAGAAAACTGGCTAACCTCCTATACGATAACTTGCTTGAACGTCTTAAGAAACATGAATCGGATGTGTACTACAATTATATGGTTGTATTTAATGCATAAGCGAATTGTAGTGATCCCATGTTAGGAGCTTTTAGTCGGCTCGACATAGGAGTGAAGTAGGAGCTTATAGAGTTAGGGAAGATCGTACACGGCCCTACGAATGGTTTAAAGGAATACTACCCGTCATCCACACAATTGTAACAAACCAATTAACCAGTAAAAGATAGCTAGGGAGTAAGGAAATCTAAGTAAACACACTTTTGTCCATATAAGTTTCACAACCACTTTTATTTTCTTGTTATTTTATTTTATTTGCAATAGTAGATATTTGGGTTAGTTGATTAGCAACTAATTCCGCCCACTCTTCCAAATACCCGATATTTTACTTGCTTTCATAAAATATAAAAATATAAAAAGAATCATCCCTCAACCCTTAGACCTAAACTAAAGTAATTTTCAATCCTAACAACACTATTCCCCGAGAGAACGATCAATCCCCTGCCACTTCACTATACTGCATCGGTCAGGTACACTGCCTGGTGGGGGTTGTAAGCTTCTCAAGATCCCTTGAGAGGTAAAACCTATTGCGAAGGTTGCAAAACCCACGCATCAGCTTTTCATCATATACACGGTCCTTTCTTTTGTTCACAGCCAAGCAAACTTTATTTGTATTCTTATCACTAAAGGAAACGAAGAACACCTCATAAATTACCATAAAAGTTCAAAATTCAAACTCAAGTTTACTAGTCGCTCCTATATACAAAATGTAAGTTATCTTTGTCTAATTTTGTTTTATTTCATAGTTAGAGACTATGCCATTAGATTTGGGGTTATCAATTTTGTTTACTTAATAACTATCTAATCACAAAAATAGATTACTTATTAATGTTTGCATTTGTAAATAGGATATAATTTCAAAAATATAATAGAAGCATGATAAACCCCATATAGGAAAATGATTTTGAAACACCTCCTAATCCCACATTGTTAATACATACTTTACTAGTGTAGTCAAGTGCTAATTCCAAATAACTAAAGTTTGTGTTTAAAACATGTCAAAAACTAAATCAACATTAAATTCTGGCTAATTATGTAATTATTGTTGATAGGTGAAACATGCCTAAACCCATCGGCCTTGACCACCAAAACAGAAGACGATACATTCCTCAACTTTCAAACTATTATCCAGAACCCATCAAAGAAGCTTTCAAAAACGTTGAAACTAGATATTTCCATGAAGGTCGTCAGGTCTTTGCGGACTATACCGACATAAACTATTTAAACTCAATGTTCCAACTTGTCAACCTTGATTGCATCTATAAAGTCGATGAGCAAATCATTCCACAATTTGTTCTGGAGTTTTATAGTCTTCTCAACTTAACCACTGATCTCGATGGTGAAATTTATGTTAACTTCACCATTCGAAAACAAATGATTTCATATTCTCTTCCCGCATTCGGTCAAGCCCTCGGCATCCCTACTGAAGGGCAATGCACATTCACTCATGAATGGAGCCTTAATCCTCTTGCTAGGAGCTCTCCTTCATATGGAAAATACGCCACAATTCCTCCATCTCCAGAAGAGATAAGATCCATTTTTCCAAATGATAGATATCAACCTGAGTATCGAGTACACCAAGGGGCTCTTATTCCCGTCAGTGAAAATCAAATCCTGACTAAGGAAATTGTTGATCACATGAAACCCATGACTGAAATTATTCACGAGAATGTTTTCTGCCTAGGAGGAAACCGTGATCACGTCCTTGCTTATCTTAGTCACATTCTCTATTGTGTCGCCCTTACCGTCCCCTATAATCTTGCATATTATATGGCCAAGAAAATGGAATTTGCCCGTAGCAAACCTACTATGATCTTGCCATACGGTATGCTTTAACCCGCCTTTTCCGTCATGTCATTCATCATTACCCTTGTCTCAATGATGTTGAATATCCTTTGGTAGACCCTGTCACGTTTCCTCTAACCAAAAATCTAGAACGTAGAACTAGGTCTGATTACGGGTCAAGAAGGTCGGTAGGACCAGAACTTAGGACTAGGTCAAGAAGGTCAGTAGGTTCACGTTCCTTCGCTCATAGAACATCATTTAATCCCAACGATAACAATGATGTGTCTCATCATGAAGGAACCTCACGAGTCAGTACCCCATCCCCTGTCACCTATGTCAACTCCCTTCCATCCGGGTACCCCCAAGTCTTTCAGGATCTTCCTCCTGAGGATCGAAACACTGACAATTTCTCAGCTTGCCTTACCCAAATCATGAACATGCAACATCAAAACAGGGACGAGAGTTGAGGCGCATGGAAGTCAATTGGAAAAGGAATTCGCAAAATATTGGGAAAGAAAAAGTGAATGCTTATCATCGTTTATTGTATCATTTGTGTGTGGAACATGTTTTAATCTTACTAGATACTATGTTTGATGTATAACTGGATAATTGCCTCTATGTTTTTTAACTGTTAAATGATGTTGTTAGGTGATTCTTTCATGATTGTATCAACTTACAAAAATACATCATTATTTGGTAGGTTTGTATAATTATTAACTTGATCTATCATAAGAATGTTTGACTCTTATAATTATTGGATTAATGTTATAGTATGCTTGCTCGCAAAACTAGCACTTAAAATATGTTTATAAACTTTTATGCTGCTATGAACTACACCTGAACAGCTTGCAAGTACAGGTTTGCTGAAATGGAAAACTGGGTTGAAACCTGAGACTCTAATGCCGGTGGTCCCTTATCTAAATGGCGGTCCCTTAGCGATAACGGACCGTCCAGTATTTAAGGGACCGTCAGTCCCGTATCACGGGTTCCTGCACTGTTTCTCATTTGTTGCAAACCTGTTACTCTATTTGCGTGATTTTCACCACCATTTCCCATATTAGCAAAACATTTGTATGTTTTTATAACTTCCTAATGCATGCTTTACCCATTCCATAATCTCTCTTGATTATTTAAACATCCATGTTTCATGATAATCTTCATCACCTACATCATCCTCCATATAATCATCTTCTACAATGGGGTCTCCTTCAACCTCCCTATCTCTATCAAACAAAAGGCCTAAAATTAATCTTACACCACCACAAACAAACCTCATTGATCTCACTCAAAATGACCCATCCTCTCAAACACCAAATGCACCTCTCAAAACTCATTCCATCAAAGGTACTTCATCATCCTCATCAAGAACTAATTCATCACCATTCACATCATTCATCAAAAACTCATCACTTTTACTCACTCACTCTAGTTCGGGTGCTTGCACACCATTTGTGAGTAACTCATCCTCTTCAATCAACACATCAAACTCTTCAAATCCACAAATTGCAACATCATCCGAACTACCAAATTTCCTTGAAAACACTTCACCTTATCTTGGAAACTTGTCTGCTCCTCCAAGAACTTCACATCCACCTCCACCTAATACCTCTCTAACTCTTTCACCAAAGAGTCCTTTGGAAAACACTACATCCACTCCACCACAATCCTCAAACATAGAACCTTATCCCCCATTACAACTTTGTGAACAACCACACCNTTCAAATCCACAAATTGCAACATCATCCGAACTACCAAATTTCCTTGAAAACACTTCACCTTATCTTGGAAACTTGTCTGCTCCTCCAAGAACTTCACATCCACCTCCACCTAATACCTCTCTAACTCTTTCACCAAAGAGTCCTTTGGAAAACACTACATCCACTCCACCACAATCCTCAAACATAGAACCTTATCCCCCATTACAACTTTGTGAACAACCACACCATTGGTTGTGCATGTTGTTATCATAACTTCCATCTCATCTCTTCTCTTAGAGATGAACTTCACTACATGTTTGGATATCTTGAGTACCTTCTCTCTCAACAAAACACTCAACCAACTCCTCTTACCTTAATGCCACCTTTGGCTACATCACCACCTCAATCACCATCATCCAACTAGTCATCCCTACATGAATAATTCAAGAGGATTAAGTCGTGGATCAAGCATGTTCTGGGAAAATAGGACTTCTATTTACCTTTAATGAGATGTATTAGGACTATGTGCTAATTGTGAGTGTCATTGTATGTTTTTCATGCATGAAATGAATGAATTGTTATGCTTTAAGTTATGATAATATGTTGTGATATTGGTCATAGTTAAACATGAAAATGGACTAAAATTATCTAACCTTAAAAATGGGAAGTTACTTAAATCACAACATATCTGCCAACCAGGACGCCTACTGTCGGCGGTCCTTTAAATGGATTGGCGGTCCTTCATCAATAAGGGACCGTCCCCCTATTTACGGGACCGTCCCCAGTAGAGCCAACATTCAGATTTTGTTTTTTGTTTTTCTATCTGATTCATGCTCTATATAATTGATTTCACATCCATATCCATCCTGATTTTTCCATACTTTCATATACATATATGCATGCATGTGCTTTGCTCTAACTTGTTTTTGTAGCGCATCACCATAGCTCGATTCCCCGGTACCCTCATTAAAGGGGAACACTTAGCTAGGGGGAGCTTATATTCTGTCAACAACGACGATGCCCTTTCAAGGATGCGTGTGTTTCCTCTCCTCAACTCCAACGACACCTTTTTGATTCTACAAAAAAGGTGAGAAGTAACAGGAAAACTCATTAAAAATTTATCAACGCATAATTTTATCTAAAATGAGTTTATATTTTGTAATCATCGAAAAGGGGGAGATTGTTAATACAAATAATGTCAAAAACGTTATTCGCATTATTCGATCTTCTTGTGTTTTGATCATCACAAAATATAAAGACATGTTACGTAAAGTTACCGTTAATAAGTTTTTAATTGAGGAAACTCATTTCTTTCACGTAGCTACTACAACGTCACTTCAGGTATGAACAAACTTTATTCCGTCATTTGTTTTGTGATCAAAGAAGTTTATTTTTCTACAAACTTACATTTCTAAGTTAGTCAAAACATTTTCACAAAAGTATTTTTGTGTTTTTAAAGAAATGTTTTATTAAGAAAATATATTCAAATTCAAACCTATAACAGCTATTTTTCCCCCAAAATAGTTGAGTTTTCACCAGATAAGTTTTCACCCCGTCAGGACAAAAATGGGATCATTTTGTCGGGACGGTCCCTTAAAGTGGCCGGCGGTCCCTTAGTGATAAAGGACCGTCGCCTATTTACGGGACTGCTGTCTCACTCCTGTCGTCTATAAATACTAAACTGTTACACGTCAGAAAACAAGGTTTTTCACACACAAAACTTTCTGTTTTATTTTTCTTTAGTCTTTGATCAATATAACATGTCGGTATATGTTTATAAGTGATTTCCTCTTCAGTCAAGTGCAAGAGAAGAACTCTCGACATAGATGAAGTCTCGAGATGTTATAGGTGTCCACACACAAACGTTACAAGTGTTACGGTGATAGGTTCTGTAAATAATGTCATTGTTTTCCGACTTGTGTGTAAGTCAAGGATGGGTATATTTGTGTGCACCTGGATGGTGATGTAGATCCAAGAAGTCTTGTAACTAGATTAGTTCATGTATTTGATGTGAGGAGAGTGATGTCCTAGTGTATAGGTTAGGACTTAGTCGAGTCATTGTGTAAAGACTTGGATCGGGTGATGATCCAAGTGAGTCATGTGTAAAGTCTTGGTTCGGGTGAAGAACCAAGTGAGTCAAGTGTGTGAAGGCTTGGTTCAGGTGAAGAACCAAGTGTGTCAATTGTGTGAAGGCTTGGTTCGGGTGAAGAACCAAGTGTGTCAATTATGTGAAGGCTTGGATCGGGTGAATATTCAAGTTGGACAAGAGTGCTTGTTCGTGTGGCCACGTGGGCCTTGGAGTAGATTGGTTCTAGCTACAATTAGAAATCGACATTATGCTTAGTGTCATTAAGCCTTGTGTAAGCATGTGTACGGATTGCTCTGCCTGAAGGAGTGTGTTGATATAGTGATTGATAACTCTCGAGTGTGGTACTCGGGGAGTGGAGTAGGACGGAGAGTGAGCTTCATGCCAAACCACTATAAATCGCCGCGTCTCTTGGTTGTGTTCTTTCCTTACTCTTTACTTTAATTGTTTATTTGTGCATGTTAGTAGTTAATTTGATATCACATAACAAGTAGAATTCGACAAGTTTGCAAAAGAATATTAACCGGACCTAAAAACGGCGAAATGTTTTGTGAAAAATGGTAATTTTCATAAATTAATTTAATAATAAATTTCTATTAATTATATTTATTTTGAGTATTATATGCGTTTTTGCATGTTTCTGTACATTTCTGAACATTTTTGGGAGTTGTCCTGCACACTGTAGCTTACAGTCATCACTGAAAAAGTCTACTTTTTTGTCAGTAAACATAAATTAATCCATTTCGGATAATTACTGACAAGTTTCGTTATTTACTAAGAGCTTTCTCACATTTTTCTGAAAAACAACGTCGCACGCGAACCGACACCACAGTACCTATGGAAAAAGTCAAGTAAATATATTTTTGAATCAGTAATGACATTTTATTACATTTCTGACAAAAACGTGGCTAAAAACTTTATTTTACGTGTACGTGTCTAAAAACGTCAAACCTGGACGTTTTGGTTACATTTAAGCTTAAACCGACACACGATACACCAACGGGGAGTAAAATTCTTATTTGACCCCTTCCCTTGGATCCCATAACCGGCCAAGACCCACCCTTCCCCACTAAGGAACAAACAAACACCCTAATATCCATAAAACACCCTATTATCCAAATCTAATATCTTATATACATTTACCATACTCATTTTACTTTACCAAGATCAAATTTTCATCTTCTTTCTTCTTCCTTGCTCCTCCAAGCCGAAACACACATAAACTCAAGAATCACAAATAATTTTTGAAGTTCAAGTTAATTGGGTTGTATTTTCAAGAGTTTTGGGTAAATCGGAACGTGATTTGTGTAAATTTGAAGCAAATTGGGTTGTTCTTGTTCCTCCTAGCAACGTACCAACACCATCATTGTAAGAATCCATCAAAACTTTTCTAATCTTGTTTATATCATGTCCTTGTGTTGCTAAATGAGGTTACCAAGTGCTAAATGTATATGTTTTGCTAAGATGAAAAATATATATGGATTGTGTTTGCATGCATGTTGCTCGACCTACAGTTAATGCCATTATGGTCATTTTAGTATTTCTTGCTTGTGTGGTAAATCTTGTTGCTTGTGGTACTAAATTGATGATACAAATGTAATTTGTGCTAATTACGCGAGTTTAAGATGAAATATACACTTTTGTATGTATATATATATATATAAATCAGCTTATATAATAATTAGGAAATTATTGGGGTTTTGAAAAACATAAAATTTTGGCTCAAGTGGTGGAATGGTGAAAATTTTACTTGAAAGGTTATTATAGAGCATATGTCGAATTAACCGTAACTAATTGTAATTAATTAGTAAAAATACAATTTTCAGTGAAATTAAATGTTTCTGGTCGAAAATAATTATTTTGGGTCGAATGAAGTGGGTTTGACCACATTTGACTTTTTGAGAATTAAAACTTAATTATAAGGGTTAATTACGTTTAATTTTAGTTCGTTACGTAATTATAAACACTAAAATTGATTTTTTGGACAAGTGAATATTTTGTGCCCAATAGGGTGTTCGGTGGCAGTTGGGCCGAGCCCAACAAGCACTTTCCCAACTTTGACTTTTTGACCAAAAATTGTTATCGGACGTATAAAATTAATTTTGACATATAACGATATATATATATATATATTGTAACTTAAATCGGACTAAATGGTTTCGGGCTAATTTTTGGACTAACGGGCCCAATAGTGAAATTTCAGCCCAATAAACATTTCGGGTGACGAAAATGAGTTTTGACATATATTTGAACTTGCGATGATTATTTTATATCGTAGAACGAATTATATCGATAATTATATTAATAGTGAATAATATATATATTACGTACTAAATTTGGCAAATAAAGTTAACGAACGGTTTA
>LBNU01037247.1:97462-112283 GCA_014162995.1 Artemisia annua | reverse complement strand
CGGTGAAACAGAAATGATCTTGAGAGGTTTAGCGATGGGTTTGAGTTTATAATGAGTGGGATTCAGTTATTTTGAAGTGGGATACACACGATTAGTTTTATAGGGAAGTTACCAATAATCGTGGGGGTTAGTTAACAGCGAATCTTTAGAGAATCGTTTGACTAATTTGACTTTATAACGTACCCAAAAGAAAACCCATTTTTACCCATCAGCAGATTGAAAAAGTCCATCCGTAGAATCCCACGGTCAATCCGCAGCATAAGTATGACAGGTTGTCATCCATTCCCACCTTTTGTAACTGACTCTCCATCAATCGTCTTAAAAGCCCAATCAACATTATAAAACCTCTCAAATCATCCTAAACCATCATTATTCATTGAGTAAGTGTCTTTACATCCAAAACCACATCATGAGTATCATATACATATCATCTGATTCAGAATCATCGGAACACCATGATCTACCACCACTATCACAACCAATGCCAATTCCACCACCACAAACAATGTCTGCGAGAAGAATCCGTGGTTGGAGAACCAAAGAAGAGGCACGCAAACATAGACATGATGCACCAGCTCCTCCTCCTCCACTAGCACCACCAGCACCACCAGCACCACCTTTGCCTTTTCCATCCTCTGACTCAGATACCTCTGATTCAGATACCTCTGAGTTATTGTTTTATGAGGATGTCAATGAAGGACCTTCTGAACGTCCACCTCTTTCAAAGCTTCTCACAGAAGAGATGGAGCGTGTTGTGGCTGGAATGAGGCAAATTCCAGTGCCTCAAAAGCCCAAGAGATTGGAAAAACCATCTTCCCAAGTATTGGGACTCGTTTGTAAGAGGCTATGGACTCCTGATACAAAGCGCAAGGATGTGGAGAACGTACTGAAGAACATGAGAGATGGTGAAGGCACTTCAGACCCCAAGAGTAAAGGCAAGAGGAAGATGGATTAGGTTGAATTTTGTTTTGTTTAGATGATAGATCCAATGTATCTTACTGTTTTTGTCTTTGAACATGAATAAGACTCTGTATTCTCCTTTCATAGATAATCATTCAAACATGTATGCAAATTGTAATTACCCCTGAAAAGATAGAGTAATACTATCAGCAGATACCACAATCAGCAGAAACTCCTATCAGCAGGAACTGGTTTCCGCAGGATCCATGCCATCCGTAGAATGGGCTACAGTAGTATGATATTAATTATCTGTTCCCACCTAACTATCATTTAACGCTGTTTGACCTAGACTTTTGCCTATAAAACAGATCCAAACATTCATCAACCCTCATTCCTCAATTTTAATCCAAAACCATGTCTTCCAAAACAGAGATCATTGATCTAACCTCTTCCTCATCTTCATCATCTAGTGATGGTTGGAATGCCTACTTTCCACCCATTAAACGACCCAGTACACATCCATTAAATACAAAACAAGGAGGCATAAGAAAGCATGAGATGGGGGAACCAAGTCAAACCCCCATTCCTGCTGATTCTGATTCTACGGACGATTCAGACTCTTGGATAGGTTATCCTCCTTCAGATAGAGAACTAGTTTCTCCTTTTCTCTTTACCTCGGATGATGAATCTTCCGAGGATGAATATGAAGATCCCTCCTATCTTCCTCCTTCCACACCTGAGAGACCACAACCAAGGTCTAGGAAGACTAACCTTTCACTTCCAAAATCAAGAGAGGTGGTTCTTGGTCTTCCTGCTTCAGAAGGTAAGGGAGATAGCAAAAGAAAGTGAGATTTGGAGCAGTGGTAAATGTGAAGCTGCCAGGGACCAAACTCACAAGTTCTTGAGCATCTTCATCATCGTTTTCATCAATCCATCTTTCCATTTTCATCTTCAGCTTCTTCATCGTACTGGACATACATATCAACCATTCTTGGCACTGATGATGGACTAATTAGACATAGTGTAGTTGAATATGTAATAGAATAGGCTCTTCTTTTGAACTTGTTTGTAAGCTGTAACTTTGTTCTTGAATGAATGAATCACTCTTGAGTTTATCATTTGTTGTACTTGTTTGTAGTTTACTTCAGTAGAAATGATGTATGACACATTTAATCCACTTCAGTAGTAACCAAGAGTAGCAAGTGTAACACCTTCAGCAGGAATAATGAGAAGCTCTTTTATCCTGTTTCAGCATTTACACTAACTTATTCAGCAGCAACAATCAGCAGCTCACAATTCATAGTTCAAGTAGCCAACTACACCCAACTACATTCTGCAAAATAGACATAAAGTAGCAAACCAAACATAAAAACTAACATGCTTTTACACACATTAGATGGTTAGTGTTAGAAATCTAAAAATTATACAATTTTACAACAACATTCAATCCTCCCCTGAGGCATATGCCTCCCCTGAGGCTTATGCCTCCCCTCAAACTGTGCATTTAAGGGTTAAGCATCCCAATGTGGACAACTAAGTGTTGAAACCTAGGTCCATCAAAGGCTTTTGTCAGTAAATCTGCCACATTTTTATCTGTGTGAATTTTAACCACATTGATCAAATGTTTTTCAAATGCATCTCTTATGAAGTGGTGTCTTATCTCAATATGCTTTGTTCTGTTGTGAAAAACTGGATTTTTAACAATGCAAATGGTACTTTGATTATCAATAAAGATTGTGGTGTTCATGAAATTAAACCCATAATCTAGCAACTGATTTTGTATCCAAAGTACCTGCCCACAACAATTGGCAGCAGCAACATACTCTGCTTCAGTAGATGATGTAGCCACAATGGTTTGCTTCTTGCATTGCCAAGAAATCAATCTTCTCCCTAGAAATTGGCAACCTCCAGTAGTTGACCTTCTATCCAGATTTGCACCAGCATAGTCACTATCACTATAAGCTTCCAACTTGAAAGGGGACTCTCTTGGGTACCAAAGACCTAGAAAAGGCTGGCCTTTAAGGTACTTGAAGATCTTTTTGACTGCATTCAAGTGAGAAGTAAGTGGAGTAACTTGATGCCTTGAACAAGCACTCACAGCAAATGTAATGTCAGGCCTAGAAGCTGTCAGATACATCAAAGAACCAATCATAGATCTGTATAGATGAACATTCACAGCTGGATCTGGTTCATTGTTGTTCTTTTGTTTAGGAGCTTCATAGGGAGTGGTGGCAGTTCTGACACTTTCCATACCAAACTTTGTTAAAATGTCTCTCACATATTTCTCCTGATGGATAAATATGCCATCTTGTTTCTGCTGAACCTGTAGACCCAAGAAGAAAGTAAGCTCCCCCATGGCACTCATCTGAAATTCACCCTTCATTAAGTCTTCAAATTCCCTGCACCAAGCTTCTTTGGTGGAGCCAAAGATAATGTCATCCACATAAACTTGCACAAGTATAATATCTCTTGAATCCTTCTTTAGAAAGAGTGTTTTGTCAATGGCACCTCTCCTATAGCCATGCTTCAGTAGAAACTTGGAGAGCCTAGCATACCATGCCCTTGGTGCCTGATGTAGGCCATAAAGAGCTTTGACCACCTTATAAACATATTCTGGGTGATCTGGATCTTCAAAACCTTTGGGTTGAGTGACATAAACTTCTTCTTCAATCTCACCATACAAGAATGCACCTTTGACATCCATCTGATAGACAGTAAATCCTTTGAAAGATGCATAGGCCAAGAAAATTCTTATGGCTTCAACTCTAGCAACAGGTGCAAAAACTTCATCATAATCTATTCCCTCTTCTTGCCTGAACCCCTGAGCCACCAATCTTGCTTTGTTTTTGACAACTATACCTCTTGCATCTCTTTTGTTCTTCAAGATCCATTTTGTCCCAATAGCATACTTCCCATCTGGTAAAGGAACCAATATCCAAACCTGCTGATGCTTGAATTGTTGCATTTCCTCTTGCATTGCCTCAAGCCAACTATTATCTGCAAGGGCTTGGGGAACACTGGTTGGTTCCATTTGAGAGAGAAAACAAGCAACCATACAATGTTGAAAGTCTGTATGATTGTCTCTCTGCTGCTGGGATACATAAGACATAAAAGCAACTTCTCCATACTTTGTCTTCTTCACAGTGCTTCTAGTATGAACCGGATCTTTAGGATCACCTATTATATTCTCCATTGGATGATTAGTGTGAATCCTTTTTGTTGCATTGGGGTTGACATCAATGGTTTTGTCAAGATTGGTCACATGGGATTCATAGTCAGTATCATAGGAAGAGGAAGTGAAGATGCCAGCTTTGGGTTGGTGATTACCAAGATCTGAAGGACTTGGAAAACGTGTATAAGGCTCACCAAAGTCTGTTGACACACGAGTAGAAATAGGAGTAGAAACTGATGGAGCATCAGCAGTAAAGAGGTTATCAGTAGAAACAGGAGTACTGTCAGTAGAACTGTCAGCAGAATCCTGATTTCCACTGATTGCTTGTGCTGATTGTCTCAGAAGTGCTTCAGCATCATTTGTAATCTTTGCACCAAGTTTCTCAGCTTCTTGAGTAGCAGCATGTTCTTGTGTCATGAGCTTAGCAAGATCCTCTGCATAGTATGACTCATCTTCATCTTTCTCAGAAGTATCTTTTGCACTGTTTCCTACAAAATGGTTAGGAGGAATGGAAGGTACAACAATAGTTAGTTCATCAAATTCAGACTCATCCTCTGAGTCTTCATCCTGTACACCTGCATTGTTAGATGGAGCATCTCTTGTACCTGCAGATTGATTAGCAACAAATCTAGTATACCCCAAAGAATCAGTTAAGTAATCCAGGTCAAAGTACCAAGCATGACCATGACCTTGTACATTAGGTTTGTCTTCTAGGTATCTTAGATTAAGAGTCTCCTCTATCCTTTTAGCATTCAAGTTATATACCCTATAAGCCTTACTATGAGCTGAATATCCCACAATGTATCCCTCATCAGCTTTGCCATCAAATTTCCCAAGTGGGTCACTGGTGTTCAAAATGGTCACATGACAACCAAAAGGTCTTAGGTAATGAACAGAAGGAACTTTCCCTGTTAGAAGTTCATAAGGTGTTTTTGTGTGAGGTCTGGTGATAGATACCCTGTTTAGAACATAGCAAGCAGTGCTTACTGCTTCAGTCCAAAACATTGTGGGTAACTTAGAGTCTGCAAGCATGGATCTTGCTGCCTCTATTAAGGTTCTATTCTTCCTCTCAGCAACCCCATTTTGTTGTGGGGTCCTGGGATTGCTATAGTCCCTTTTTATCCCCTTAGAATTACAAAAATCTATTAACACCACATTTTTGAACTCAGTTCCATTATCACACCTTATACCTTTAACCTTTTTATTAAGCTGGTTTTCAACTAGGGTAATAAAATCTTTTAAAATTGGAGATGTTTCATCTTTAGTTTTCAAAAAGAATACCCAGCAAAACCTGCTATAATCATCAGTGATTACTAAACAGAAATACTTATGATCAATACTTCTCACTTGAGTTGGACCAAAGAGGTCCATATGTAGCAACTGAAGTGGATCTGTGATATTGCTCACTGCTGTAATGGCTTTGTAAGAGGCTCTGTGTTGTTTTCCTTTGTTGCAGGCAACACAATTGTGTTCATTGGTGAAGACCTTGGAAGGAAGCCCTTGAACAAGACCAAGTTTAGACAACTTGTTGATGGTCTTGAAATTCACATGAGCCATCCTTCTATGCCATTTGGTAGATTCATCCAAGGAAGCTTTAGCCACCAAACATGTTAGATCACTGTCAGGTTGTACCTCATTTAAGTTGAATGTGTACAAATTATTGCTTCTTGGAACCCTCAGCAGAATTGGTGTATCTGCTGGAAGTTGGAAGTCTTTGTTGAGTACCAGACATTCATCTTCTGAGAAGAAAACTTTGTTCTTTTTATCACAAATTTGTGACACTGAGAACAAATTGAAGTGCTGCAGTTCCTTCACATAAAGTACATTTTCAAAATCCAGCATGGGTGTTCTGATAGTTCCTTTTCCTGTGATTCTACCATTTCCTCCACCAAAGGTCACATTTCCTCCACTTGCAATGGGTATAAAGTTAATCATCTTTTCTCTGTTTCCTGACATGCTCCTTGAACAACCACTATCTACTATGCCAACTTCTTTACTTAGTAATGGATGATCCTACAATAACAACAAAAAAATATACAAAATATAAGTACACTTTGGAGACTCAAGTCATTACTGACTTGAGCCTGCCTTGTGGATCATAAGAAGTAGGCCATGTAGATGTATAAGATCCACCATTGTTCTTGGATCTTCTTTGATAATTAGATCCCCAGTTAGTCCAAGAACAACCTGCTGAGGGCTTAACAGCAGTATCCCATGGTCCCCCCAACCCATATACATAGGTTGATAATAACTAGGCCAATAACCATTCTGATAATAAGACGAAACAGATCTAGGGAATGGTCTTGCAACATGTCTTTTCCTATATGATGAAAAAGTTCTATCAGCAGAAACTGATGCATCAGCAGATGCTGATTTATCAGCAGTATTGTATCTGCTGTTAGATTGAGTTGCTTGTGGAATATAAGCAGGTATGTCATCAACACGTTTCCACATTGGTCTAGTTGTCTTAGCACAATCACCCATTCTTTGCTCATGAAACTTACAATCCTTAATTAAATGAGATTTGCTTCCACACACAAAACATTTCTTCTTTCTAGAAGATTTATTAACATTCAAAGGAGTTCTATTGAAAGCATTCAAACCACAAACATTAACAGAATTGTTTTTGACAGAATTAACATTATTGTTTTGCAAAGAATTAAATAACAAGTCTTCAGTAGAAACTGTCTTTGAATGAGATTCATCAGCAGCAACTCCTAGAGGCTTGTTTGAGGACTTGGGTGAAGGCTTGAAAGAGGTCTTGGGAAGGTCTGACTTATCACTTGAATCACAGCTTTCATAGGCAGTAGACCCTTTTTCAGAAGACTTGTCACTGCAAGAGACAGAGTCAGCATCATTAGTAACAGGGTCAGATAAGTCACTTGACTTTTTGCCATATAAATGATGTGATCCATCAAAGTCAACTGTAATGGATAGGTCAATGGGCATATGTTCACCTCTAATGGGACCAGGGACAGCATGTAAGGTGCCTTCTTTAACATAGTTTGCTAATCCTGCTGGTGTAGTTTTTCTACTGTCATCCCTAGCTTCTAATCCTACATATTTCTTAAAACCTAAACCTATACCAGAATTTACAGCTTGACAACCATACAAACTTCTAGCTAAGTTATCACCTGATATTAACCACTTCTTTTGTGTAGCTATTACATTATATAGCTTCTCTTGAAGAACTTGTTTATCAGATTCTAAATTAGCTTTTAACTTCTTAGTATAGATTAACTCATCTTGAGCACATTTTAATTCCTGTTTCAACCCTTTTATTTCCTCCTCATAAGCAACTTGATTCTTTTGAAACCAAATCTTTTGTTTTTCTACTATCTTTAGACCACGTTTATATGACTCAAGGTCTTTCTAACACTCATTATATTTAGGTTTCAATTCATCATATTGTTCTTTAAGTTCATTATATCTTATACTACAACCAAACACACATTTATGTACCTGAGAGATGCCCATAAGAGCAATTTGATCATGAGAATCCTCTGAAGTACAGCTTGCCAGCAATCCACTCTGATCACTATCACCATCATTCCTCTCATGAGCCTTCCAGTCAACATGATCATCCAGAGTGATCAAAGCTGTGGGATATCCAGTTTTTGCAGTATCAACTTCCCCTTGTTTCTGCTGATAGGTAGAATACCTAACCTCATCAGTAGATTTCCTATCCTTGCATTCTCTAGAGAAGTGACCCATTTGACCACAAGTGTAACACTTGATCTTCCTTCTGTCAAACCTGGCTGAATCCCTGCCATTGAAACCAAACTTCCTCCCAGCCTTTTTCTCAAATCTCTTGATGCTTAATGAAAGCATAGCCACCTGCCACTTCAAGTTCATCTCTTCCATATCCAATGGATCCACCTGTTCAAAGTCCTCATAGGAGAGTTGCTGCTGAGATTCACAATCAGCAACAAAGGAGTGAAGTACATCTTCCAACACACTACCAGAAGAATGTGATTTGGTTGGTGTGTATGAAGATGATGCAGTTGAAATTGGACTTGAACTAGGAGGCATTATATTGGATGTAGAACCAACAAAAGCTGAGTAATTTGGAGTAATTGAGCGAATAGGACTTTTGACATCTGGTTCAAGAGTTTTGAGCTTGTTGTATAAGTCATCAAAGCTCATCATATCCAATCCACCCTTGGCTTTGAGTGCAATACTTACTTGAAGCCATGATGGAGGCAAGGATCTTAAGAATTTAGCATTGCAATCTTCATTGTCTGGCCTTGCCTTCAGCTGATTCAATTGACTCAGAATCTTGTGAAATTTGTCATAACCCTTGTGTATACCTTCTTCCTCAGTGATCTGAAACTCTTGAAACTGCTGCTTCAGCATTGACTTCCTCATCCTTCTTGACTCATCATTCCCACCAAATCTAGCTTTAATCGCCATCCATAGATCCTTTGCATCAGACATGAAGTGAAAGTCACCCAAGTGGTCTGGAGGTATAGCTTGAAGAAGTATAGTTCTAACTTTGTTTTCCCTCTGAAGAGCAAGAACCTCTTCAGCAGATGTGGGATCAAGATAGTATATTCTACCATCTGCATCAGTTCCAGTCCTCTTTGGACTATTACCTTTAAGTACTACCTTCCAAAGATTATGGTCAATGTTGGTAATCCAGTTCTGCATCTGCATTGCCCAGAGTTCATACTCTTCTTTCTTAAGGTAAGGGAATTTTGCATTGCTGTTTGAGAGAGTGAGGTGATGTAGGGATGTTGTGTTTTGATTGTGTGTTGTCTCTGACTCAGCATCAGATCCAGACATTATGTAAAGTTGTGTTGTTGAGGAGTGGTTTAAAGAATTGATTTTCTTAGTATCAAAGAGACTCTCCCGAGGCTCTGATACCACTTGTTGAATCTATATAACCTTGATAGATCTTGTAGCTCTCGTTGATCGTTAGCAGTGTCTATGTAATCACAAACACTCTAATAGAGAATCTCCAAAGCTTGTACTCTAATGCGGAAAACAAATACAAGCATAAACAATTAATACTAAGAACACTTAATCCTCTATGGATTATATATTAAAAACTTATAAACTTGTTCGTTACATCAAACATAAACTTGTGTTCCTTTTATAGAGAAGGAACTCTAACCTAAACCGTTTCTCAAGAAACGTATAATCTATAAACTTTAAATGATATGCATTATCTTTTCCTAATATAACTCATGCATATCCTAACTACATTACATAATACACGGTTGTATTAAGTCCGCAGAAACTAAACATTCTGAACTATATCTTCAGCAGTAAAACATCATCAGCAGAATCTGATCTTCAGCAGATTCCCTTCAGCAGCAACCATCAGAGGAATTCAGACTCAGCAGAATTCCCAACAGTAAACTAGTTAACATCCTAAGCAAGCATCCAAGCAATTATCCAAGTAAGTTACAAGTACTTCCGAATATAAATCGGACTAATAGCGCATAATATCCATAACCAAAGATCACATAATAAATATTGTTCAACAAGCCTAATCAAGAAAATTTCCATCATTTCTTCTTCTTCCCGAACATACTCTTCAACGTCTTGCCAATGGATTTGAAGCCTCCTCGTACTTCCTCCTGCAAACTCTTTTGTCGGTTAAGCACCTCGGTTGTTCGTTCATGAAGTCTTTCATTGGTTTGAGAGCGAGGAGATGGAGTTCTATACTCGGGATAGTCAAGATCCTCCAAGTCATCAACGAATGTAGTGAATGACGGGGTACTAACACCTTGGGTGCTTTCCTCCTCATCGTCATCCTCTAGTTGAGATGATGAACCGTGAAAACTATGACGACGAGATTTTCCCTTGTCACTACGAGTTCGTCGAGTTTGTCTTAGAGCGAGAGGACGCAAGGTGGGATAGATGGACTCATAGATGCTATCGTCAAGATCGGTATAGTTCTCGACACATGACGGTAGAGACGAGTTAGGAACATTCCATATGGGAGTTTTGCTTTTGGAGTTTTTCTTGCACACTCAATTCGCTTGATGAAGAATTAGGCCAAATTGTATGGTTGCTCGGCAACGATACAATACAACATATGAGCAAGGCATGCCGGGAGATGGTCACGGTGGCCTCTGATACCGAACGCATTCTCTCGAATGAGATCTTCCCAACGCTTCATGTTGGGGCCTAATTCTTTCAGAAGAATTTGATTTTCGGGGATTTGGACATTTTTGGATTTGATTTTGCGAGTGGTAGTGACACGTTCCAAACCAAGAAGTTGACGAATTTCATCGGGAGAAGGGATGTGGGAAAGATAAGGACCAAAGGTGGAACGACAACGCTCAAGAGAGTCAAGATCCCATTCATTAGAGAAAACGGCTTGACCTCTACAAGGGATTCGAAGAATTTGACCGAATTGATCGAGAGTTAAGGTGATGAATTCGTGTTGGATCATGAAAGAGATGAAGACGACACCAAGGTCATCGGTTTGGATCGTCACTTGGCTATAGAAGTCGACAATGAAACGAAAGATGATGGGTTCATTTATTTCATAGAGACAATCGAAGTTGATGCTTGTAAACAAGCGATCAATGAAATCGGATTGAGAATAGGCACGATCTACTACACGTCCTTCATGAACGTTTCTATCCTCGATTTGACGATATAGACGTCCAATGGAGGAAGATGTAGTAGGGAGTTGGAAAACTTTTGGAATGTAATTTTTTGTGAGGGAGATATCTTCGGTTGTTGTTTTGGGCATTTTTACCTAAACACGACAACAATAACAACAAAACCACAATAAATATAAAGAAAAAAAATAATGATGTATGTATTGTTATGACATATGTTGGAACGTAAACATACTTCGACTCTAAGACCTTTATCCTAAGAAGTAGATTACTATGTTCCTTATTTTTATTTTTAACTCGTTCTAGATATATTTTAAAATGTTTAGCAAGTAGTTATGGACTAATCCAAACGCCCTTTTAAACATCTTAATATATCATGAAATTTACTAGATTTACATTAGGTTGTAAAACTAGCTATTTCTTACGAGTTTCTTATGCATGCAATTTGTTTTTGAGAAAGATGTTTATATTTTGACTCAAAAATACCATTTTTCTTACTAAACCAAATGCTTCCTTATCTAGACAATATGCTACTAGCATGTCAATATATATATGAATTATATATCATGACAACTCCGAATTACTAGTTTTATGTTTATAATCTTGACAATGTGTTATAAAAATTACAACGACTTTATTTCGACATTATTTGGACATGTTCCAAACACCATCTTATCGTATACAAAAATATTTTTAATTAGTCGAAAAATATATTTTCATGTTTTACAAGTTATGAAAACGTAATGTGATTAGTTTTATCAAGTTTTTATAGCATTGTTCAACAATGTGTTTAAGAAATTTTTTGAAATGGAGTGTATGAACTTTTTCATAAATTTTTGACAAGAGGGTTTGTAATTATTAGTTCATAGTGTTAATTATGCATCCTAATCCTAAGGGAAGCATTTAGTTATGGAAATCCTAGACCCAATTCGAAAGAAATTTTGAATTTTAAGAAATTTATAAAACATGCATAATCTTGATTTTGACCAAATTGGACGAAATTAGATGAAATGTGTTATGAAAAACTTACAATACGTGATGGTAATCGTGTTAAGTAAATTTGCCCCTTGTGAAATAACCCTAATTATGTGATTTGGAGATTGGTTTTGGAGGTTTTTGGGAGTTTTGGTTCGTTCACAGCAGCATGGAGGAAGTGGGAGTGTGAAAATGGAGTATTTGGAACAAGGAATAAGTGGGAAAAACTGGGAAAGAGAATCAGATGGCCGGCCCCCTTAAACATTAAGAGGGCCGCCCTATATTTGGTTGCCGGTCCCCTTAATTTTAAGGGGGCCACCCATCAATATTTATTATTTTTTTCATGGCTTTGTTTCTGGAAAGAACAAGAAATATTTATGTATATATATTAGATTTATATTTAATCAAAAATACGTTGGTGAGTATTCGCACGAAAGGTATTACTTGACATTTCGTCAACTAAAATTTCTTGATCATTTCGGATAAAATTAATCAAGTTGTCAAGTAGACAAAGGATCACGTGCGGATGTCTTTTTTTAGTGCGGACGTACGGACAGATCAGGGCCACCCATTCCAGATCTGATATTGACTTTTTGTAAAAAAGTCAAAATCTAACGCTAACTTCATGGTACCAATTAACCATTCAAACGATTTTTTTAATTTTTTTCCTTTTAAGGGATCCTTATTATTGTTGTCTTCTTTACTTTTTTTTATTTTGTCAGATTTTTCTGAACATTTTTTTTGTTTTTGATTATGAGTCTTACCATGATATTATAAATATTATGAGTCCTACCGTGATATTAACGATATTTACTTAAAAAGTTACTTTCATATTAGTAAAAAAAATTAATATCACTGCTTTTTTTTTATTACTATATTAAGAAAAGTTACGTTGATATTAAAAAATTTAACTTTGATATTAGTAAAAAACATTAATATCATTGTGTTTTTATTACGATATTAAGAAAAAGTTGCGGTGATATTAAAAAAAATTAACTTTGATATTAAGAAAGCATGATAATTAACTTTGATATTAACAATTTTATTAAAAAAATGTATTTTGATTATTTGACTAACAATGATATTATAAGACATTAAGTGATATTAAGTTTTTATACTTGTAAAACCAACAGTGGAACAAAAAAAGAAACGATGATATTAGTAAAAAAACTTAATATCATCATTCATACAAAAGTGATATTAATAATAAAAAAAGAAGATATTATGTGATATCAAGATCTGATCTTGACTTTTTTACAAAAGTCAAAATCAGACGCTAATATCACATTACCTTTAACGATGAAAACATTTTTTTTTGAAAATTTTTTCAGCGATTCTTAATTATTTGTTGTCCTTTTTATTATTTTTATTTTTTCAGATTTTTTTGAATTTTTTTCAGAAAAAAAGCTAATATGATAGCAAAGATTTTTAAAAAAGACGGGATATTTACGATATTGCCACTCCGCCTTTTTCAGATGGTTGACTAGATGGAGGGCTGAGATTCGTCCGTACCATCCGCACTAAAAGCAAAAAAAATGTACCTGATCCCTTCCCTATATATATATATATATATATATATATATATATATATATATATATATATATATATATATAGGGAAGGGTTAATGTGAGATCAAGCTTAAAGTTGTAAAAGTAAGACCCTAATCTACACCATTGGATCTATTGATTGGTATTATTTATTGGCTAATTTGATGGAGTGGCATTTCAGTAAATAATTCACTTTTTAAGGGTATTTTGATCAAACATTCATTGAGACATTATTTAATTGAACCATATTGATGAGGCCTTATTTTTCGGTCAAACATTAATTGAGACATCTTTTAACAAATTAATATACCATCTGATACACACGTCGTTTAACAAATTTATATACCATGTGCCATGACAACGGGCCTGGTACATTACACACGAGCACACCTTTAACAAATTAATATACCATGTGTTACGACAACGGGTCTGGTACATTACACACGAGCAAATAGTGTATCTCTCATACACGTCTAACACTGGTACATCTCTTCCAAACATATATACATGAATGTCCAAAACACTGACACATTCCTTCCAAAAACTAAAAACTAAAATCCAATTCTTACAAACAAGATTCAAAATAGCCCAGTTAACTCATGACAATACAACCTAACTCATACACATGTCAAGACAACTCCATGATACACAACTAAAAAAAAATCAAAGTTATATATTTTAAGAACATATCGAAACCATGATACAAATCTCCAGAAACACCCAGTTATATATTTCAACAACATAACCTTTCACAATCATAACCGAACACAGCTCAAAAAAAACCCAAACACAAACATAACCCTTCAATGATAACGAATGGTCACCGGAAAAATGAGACTCGCCGGAAAAAAGAGACTCGCCGTTTCACTGATATGTGATTGGTGTTCATAAAACCTTATCAAAAAGTTGTAAAAAAACCCAAACACAAACATAACCCTTCAATGATAACGAATGGTCACCGGAAAAGTGATGCGGTATACGTGAACAGATGTATCAATGATACATAAACCCAAATTCGTGCATGTGTACATAGATCAGAGGTGGTTATTAGGCGACTTGATAGGGTTTGGCGAGTAGATCGGGTTGTTGGACTACACGAGCACCACCTGATAGTCGGTGGCTAGAATAGGGTTTGGCGTTGGCGGCGGTGACTAGATCTAACGGCAGCGGCGATATTAGGTGTATGAGGATTTTTTGGCGGGTTTGATTGGGTAGCGGCTGGAATTTATAATGAAAAAAAATTGCGGCTGTTATAGATTAACGGGGAGGTTGGTTGTTATTTCTGACGGCGGCAGCGATTGGTGGAGGTATTAGGGTCGCCGGAAAATGTTTTGGGAGAGAGGAGAGGATAAGAGAATAAATGGAGGCTTAAAGTGATAGAGATGGGAGGATAGTTAGGGTTATGGGAAAAATAAGATGTGCAAAAAACCTATAATACCCTCCAGCCTATACATATTAATTTTTATTAATTTTCTTTTTTCCTTTTTTTGTGTTTTAACTTTATTGCCACTTGTCTTAATCCTATTAGTTCTTGCATTGATCTTACTTTTATAACTTTAACTTTGATCTTATTAGAACCTAATTCTATATATATATATATATATATATACACACATATACATACATATATATATATATATATATA
>LBNU01037247.1:84365-97370 GCA_014162995.1 Artemisia annua | reverse complement strand
TATATATATATATATAACATGATGTACATGACGTCATCAATGCCACATATTTATTCGAAACTCCACCTCAACGCCACTGGACCGCCACCTAAGCAACATGCCACATAAGCATGCCACATAAGCAATGTTTTACCGTTTTTTGGAATTTAGGGATTTTACGTATTTAAATTCTTTAAAATTCGAATTAAATTTGTGTAAAAATGAACATAGTGAGATTCGAACCTGTGTCTTTAGGTTAACAGGCAACGATTTCAACCAATGGAGCCAATCCATTGATTTTGATCAAGAACAGAAATTAAAAAAAATATATACTTGGAAAAAACACAATTTAAATTATTATACATATTTTTTTCTTAAATATAGTTCCACAATATTAATTTGTTAATCGTAAATTCGATTTAATTATTTAATTAAACTTTGTATTTTCATAATAGGATAATATATCTAATAACTTTTTTATTTATTTTTTTAAAATTCATAATATCATGATAACTTTAGAAATGATATTGTCATATTTTTTTTGTGATTTATAATAGGATAAGTTTAGAATTGATTTTGTTATTTAGTTTATCACGATTCTAAAAATTCGTAACCTAATTTTTCAGTATATATACAGATCGATCATTCATCCATAAACACTAAAAGAAGCACCAGATTCATTGAACACCATGCAGCCAAGACGACATTTGATGAGGCTTTATAATGGTAAAAAACTCAAAAACTCAACCTCATCTTTAGAAGGTATTTTATTTTCAAATAATGTGTTCATGTTATTCTAAATAATCGTTTGTTCATTGATTACAGCTCATGATCGAGAAAATAACACTACGCATCAGTTGGGAGCGTCTAAAACTCCTTCATTAGGTATCGTGTTGTTTGAACACGTTTGTATGTATGATTTGATTAAAATAATTTATACGTTTACATGTATGATTATGTAATAGTTACGCATTGCCAAACTGAATTTGCAAATATAAACAAAACCATGTTTGAAAGTGATACACCATGTAGAAGGTCTGAACACCATGTCTCGAGCGTTGTTACACATCCAACGGGTGATATTTATATTAATTATTTTTTATAAATTTTAATTTTTTATATAATGTATCCATGTTGTTGTAAGTAATCGTTTTGTTTTTTTATTGCAGTTTATGATCGAGCAAAAAACACTATGCATCAGTTGAAAACATCAAAGAGCCCTTCATCAGGTTGCCTATCGTTTGATATGTTTATATGTATTGTTCGTTAATTAAAATAATTTTAATGAATATAGCCTTGCAATATTTAGAGTGAGAAGTTTGGTTTATATTATTGTCTACATATAGTGTCAGATTTGATTAAGGATGCAGAAACTTTTTGGTGATCTTTAAATAAACATTTGATGGTAACATGTTTGAAGTCACATTTAGATGATAATTTTTAGCACCAATCAAATTAAATAAACAAAACTTCATGTTATGTATTATTTTGGATTGTTATCAAAATTATAGTTTTTTGTTTTTTTTTATTAGTTACGAGAGAGCGAACAATGTCTCTCATTAAAGATATCAGCCCGATCAATGTAAGCATGGCTATAAGAGGAGGATGTATCTCCATATGGCGTTCACACAAATTTAATGAAGAACACGACCCTTATAATCTAGATTGTGTTTTTCAAGATGAAGAGGTAGTTTTGATTAAGTCAAAAATTATTTTTATTAATGCATATTTATAATTATCTTTAATGTTTAAATTGTATTAACAATTGAACTGTACTCAGATTTATTTTGAAAGAGAGCTTATGTTTAAATTTGAACCTCTTTTATAAGAGAGGCAATGTTACATAAAATATAATTTTGGAGTGACGGATAATGTTGGGAGGTAGCCTTTGGTACCAAACCACTCGAAAATTTGTTTTTATAAAGGAAGCAACGTAACCCGGATAGATCACATTGATGATAACGTTCTTATCTTCGGTAACGAGTCATTCCCAAATATCTTGGACAAAAGCAATGGACACCATAAACATGATTGTGCAGGTATGGATTTTTATAAAAGCTACAAAGAACATTTTACATTAATTATATTTTGCAGATATTATTGGTACAATCGTAGGTATTGGTAAAATAGTAAATTTAGATAATACTGTCGGTCGCAGGATACGTAGGAACATTGTGATTGAAGAGGGTTAGTAAGTATATTTTATGCATTTATATTCAATTAATGTATATATGAATGTAAACATATATTTATTCTACAATGTTCTATACACATGTTTAAGCCGTGATTGCACGTTTTGGGACAACTTGTCTTTAATTTGGAAGGATTATGGCAACAAGTGTGATGAGAATTGTCATATAGACATCCATTTCATGTTGGGAAATCTCAATTACTGGCCAGTAAGTTTTATGAACGTGTATTTACATTTCGTATTAAAAAGTTTGTTTTTATATTGCCGTTATTTTTTGTCTAATTATTTATGTATACTCCATAAATCAGACGATTCATCAATTCACAACCATGAAGAGCGAAATGGACATAATCCAAGCGAATTCATAATTGATGATTATTCTAATTTTAGACATATTGTTACCCCTGCTAAATGAATCCAGGATTATCTAAATAGAATGGTTGGAATGATACGTACCACTGGGCCGGTCAGATATAATTTATTCTTTAAAATATTGAGTAAATTATTTTACACCGTCTATTATATGCCTATTATTATATAGTCTAATCGTTGTGAATGAATCAAAATAGGTCAACGATGGCAATGTACAGCTTTTGGATTACAAATCTGTTTGCTCAAATATTGATTTAGGAGAACAATCCGATGATATTAATGGGGTATTGTACATTATACTTTTAAACATCAATAGCCACTAATACTTTTTAGTAAAAAATATATTCGTTATATTTATTTTCTTTGGCAAAATGTCACAGGATTCAACAAAAGATCCTTCAACTGTTAAGTCAACGTTGGAAGTCGATGCTACAGGTTCTAAATTGAAACCAAACGATACCAAATACGGATCTATTTCAGATGTTGAATTGCTGAATGCTGAAGATTTTAGAACAAACGCTACAAATACAAAATTGAATGTTCACTTACTCGAAGTTATGGAAGAAAAAGATTGGTGGGATAAATGGGAATGGGACCATTGCATAGCTTTAGAAGATGAATATGAAGATGATCATTGTTATTGCTCAGCAACAAACACATTATAAAATTGAGGTGTAACAATCACATTATAAATTTGACTTCATAAAGTCAAATAAAGTATAGTGTAAAAGTTATATTCAAATTAAATGTTTGTAACAATCTTTTAAAACTATAGTGTAAAAGTTAAAATCTAATTACAAATTTGTGTGTTTACAAACGAAATAAAGTTAAAACATCAAGTTTAATGAAACCATGAAGAGTTATAGTAATTCAGAACTTAATGCTGCTACGCATAAATTAACTGTAAACCGTTGTGGCACTTTGTAAACCGTTGTGACACCTAAACGTTGTGACACTTAAACTATTTGACATTGCGACTCTTGTGTGCCTATAAATACAAAGGAATTGCAACTAACTTCTTTCATCTTTTCATTATGTATTCAATTTTTGTTTGGAACTGCAATGGCTTCATCATCTTCAAATTCTGCTTCAAAGAAAACAAAACGTTCAAGGGATACTTCTCCTCCTCCTCCATCAAGGGATACTTCTCTTCTCCCTCCAATGCCAGAAAAATATAAAATGCACGGCCTAACCCTAGATGTTTGGGACAAATGCAATTCTGGAGGCCTATTTGGTACTGAACAATGGTTGGTTGAACTTTACAACGACTGAATCAAGCGGTTGGAAGCACAGAACAAGAAAGACAAAGAGACCATACTGGAGCATCAAGAGGCCATACTGGCGATTAAGAACAAAGTTGATCATCGGACTAAAAAATAGAAGAAACCTGTGGAAACATTGTTGATCTTTACAAAAGCATTCAAAAAACTTTAAATTATCATCATTGAATTTATCCTGATGTAAGATGAATGAAATAATTATTTTCTAAATAAATTTAATATATTGATTAACATAATCATGAGTAAAAGCTCAATGGTTATTTTATTTTATTTTATTATATATATATTTTTTTTATTTTATTATTTTTTTTTATTGTGTGTGTTGTTTGGCATAATTAAATATCGAACAATCTACAGATTAATATGTATTCCAGAAATATATTTAGACTAAATGTTAAGTTTGTATATGATTTTGTGATATTTAATTTGATTTATAGAAGACTGATATTAGAATAGATTTTGTTAGATAGATTATCATGACCCTCAGTATCGTAAACCTAATTTTACGCTAAGCTATGGCAGAAAAGAAAAACTCTAAGAATGTTCATTAAAAATTACAAAATCGTAAATCTCATATAATTTAAACATATATTTTAGAAGATTATATATATGTTACTATTTTTTATAAAGATATATGTATCCTAAATTAAATTTCAAAATAATTTTATACCTAAATTTTGTATTTATCAATATTAACCGATATATTTAAAATATTCTTATTAACAATTTATAATGCTAATTTCCAACATTATCTGTTCATATTTTATAAAAAGATAGGTGATTCCTAAATTAAAATACTAATTAATTTTTGACTCTTTGTATTCCAATTTTTTTGGTTAAATACATGTCAAGATGATTTCATTCCAACTTCCCATACACATTATCACAACTTCTTTTCTTCGTTGCATGCATATTTTATTTTTCAATAACATTCAAATGGCTGCTAACAATGACAATACTCAGATCAATCAAAACATAGGTATGGTAATAGCATCTTTGTTTTCTAATATGTAACCTATATATATTATTTATGTGTTTAATAAAACGTTTGATATCATGCATGCAAATATAGAAGTTAACCCTAACGAGGATCGAGAAGAATCAATAGCCTCCATTTACGACTGGATAGTTTCAGAGAGAGCAGCTGATGCGTGGTTTTGTGACCTTCCAACAGGTTTTACCTCTCGAGGGATCTCAAGAGGCTTACAACCCCACCAGGCAGTGTACCTGACCGTTGTAGTATAGGATAGTGGTAAGTACGGGGGATTGATCATTCTCTCACAGGGAATAGTGTTCGTTAGGATAGAAAAACTAATCTAATAGGTCTAAGGGTGGAAGGAAGATTCTTTTTGTATTTTTATGTTTTTATGAAAGAAAATTAAAATCTCGGTTTATAGGGAGTGGGCGGAATTAGTTGCTAGTCAACTAACCCAAAATTACTACAATTGCAAATGAAAATAAAATAACTAAGCTATTAGGTTGTGAAAACTATATGGAGAAAATTGTGTTTACTTAGACTTCATTACTCCCTAACTATCTTTTACCGGTTAATTGATATGTATGTTACTTGTGTGGATGAAGGGTGTATTCCTAATAACTCATGGAGTGGCATATATATCTCTCCAATTCTATGAGCTCTTATCTCCTCCTATGCCATGCACGGCACAACCATAGTGATTGTAAACAGTGGCTCATGCGTTAAATACTACCTTAATAGCCTAGTATGCCTTGGCTACATGTTTCCCAAGACGTTCAAGCACGTTACCATAAAGGAGGTTGGCCAGTTTTCTTGAGCCTAACATTGATGGAACAATCATCCCAACAAACAACAACACACACCAATTAACCAATAATTAATAGTTAGGTTTCATTAGATCTAAGCAAACACTAGAGAATTTAGCTACACATGTTAATTGAAAGACAAGCAAAAGAGATAGACAACCAACACATAGACATATTGATTGAATTAAAGTGAAGACTTATCTTTAATTAAGCATGAGCGTTCCAAGGGTTGGAAACCCTAAAAAGTACATGAAAATCATCTAGGGTTTGGTGCCAAAAGTTCTCCACAAAGTTCCACCCTTAATGAATGAAAATTATAAAACTATATATAGATTTTACATTCTGACGGCGTTAGGTTATAGAGGTTGACGCCGTCACCTCGCCGCCATTAGGTTTCTCGGATGGCCTAGATCCACTTCTGACGCCGTCACCTTATAATTCCTTCTGGGCCGTCAGTCTTTAATTTATAACCTGACGGCCTACATTTTCTAACACCTGACGGCGTCAGGTGTTAATCTCAAAATTTCTTTGGCCCGTCATTTGATAATTGGTTTCCACTCTTTTGTCAAGGCTTGCTGACGGCATCACCTTGTGACTCTGACGCCGTCAGGTTGTAATTTCTCCATCTTTTGAGACTTTGTCGTTTTCTTCACTTTTATGCTCCAAAAACGTCCGAATATGCATGTTTTCCAGAATTCCTCTCAAAAGTACCTAAAATGACAAAAGGAACGATTTAGGGCAATATTTGATCACATTTATACGAATTAGGGCTTAAATGACCCCCTAAAAGCGTAACACTTTTCGTCTCATCAAATACCCTTACACTTGAGATTTGCTTGTCCTCAAGCAAATGAGCTTTTATTCCAATCAAAATATGAGTTAGGGGTCATTTAACACGAATATAAAAGTAATTACAACAAATAGTTATTAGACCCTAATCATAACAAGCACGGAAATCATACACTAGCACCTCACAAATAGTGTTTGGATTCTCACATCTCTCAAATGTCATAAAGTTTATATCTCATAAATGGAAACGGAAAATAACACTCACTACCTGTCATAGCAAATAGATTACCATAGGCTTGGGAGAGGATCAATTACTCCTCCACTAGGCGTAAGCACCTAAGATAAACTATCAAAGAGGTCTTTACAAAGGGTTGTAACGTAAGGTTTAGGGATATGATAAACACGGTTTGGTTGGAATAAAGGGTATTTTAGTGGTGGCAAGTTAATTATCATGATATAATACATGCACTCTAAATCGTTGTTTAAGTCAAGACTCGACTCAATCTTAAACTAAAAATGAAATAACAAAAACTAAAAAGAGACATAAAAGGAAACGGGATGGTAGTCCGTATGGTTTTCTACTTTCTTTTTCACATTTTTTTTGTATTTTCTTGATTTTTCGATTTTTTTTTCATACACTCTTGTCCTACCATCCAAAATAATACATCATAGGGGAGTTGCATTCCCCTTACACTTGAATTTTTACATATCTTTACAATCACTATTCTAATGACTTGAATTAAGATAATTGAAAAAATTGGAGTACTTTTAAAATATTTAGCACATATGGGGGTAATAATGTTGCTCTTCCCCGTTACTTCATTACATTAGTACTTTACCCATGAGTCCCAATCGTCCCAAAACATTATGTACAAGGATATGACTTAACTTAGCAACCATGTAATTGACTAGATAATTAACTAAGGGTTTAACAAATGTTTTCACAATAATGCACCAAAGGTGGGTACATACAAGGTAGGTAAGGCGATTTGGGTGTACATTTAGTGGGGTGTAAACAAATTCTCTCTTTGAGTAAGATGCTCAAAGATCGAAACGAAAGGATAGGCTCGGAGGGGTGTACTAGGGGTATCGTGTACCAAAAGTGGATACAACGCAAAGAGTGTGGGAGAATTACTTGACCAATGTAGTCAATGTAATTATAACAAATATACGGGTGTAAAACAATGGGTTAATCCTAATGCCTCTTATCATGTAGTAAATCTTAACTACACGAATGTAGTCTCACTTGTGGATTTGAGATGGTCCTAACGCAAGTTCTAGAATCTAAATGCTACCGGTACTCACATCATAGCACCAAAGATGGATGCTTTTCCTACCAATTCTAGGGCCGAACCTCACATATTTGGGGTGGAAATTTTTTTAGTGGTACGGTTTTGTGCTAGTCATACAATTTCCTATCGATGAGACGCTCATCTAGATCAAGGTTTCACTTCTAAATGTTGTAAAAAAATTTAAATTGGCGCTAAAATTGCCCTAACAAACATTTCTCTTGGTTTTATTACAAATTTACTATCAAACAAAGCAAAACATCAAGCGTAAGTATATTCTCAACGGTGCTTTCATTTACCCCCCTTACATTTAAACCGAACATTGTCCCCAATGTTCAAATAAAAGATGTAAAATTAAATAAGATGAAAGAATGAAATCAAATACTCCCCTGAATCGTTTGTTGTGGATAGTGAAGTAACATGGTTAGATCTTCTTCCAAGAAAGACGAGCGTTCAAAGCTTCCCTTCCAAAATAATAAACGTCTTCTTGTCCAAAATAACATGTTAACCTGAAAAAGATAAAGGCCAACCTCGCGTAAAATCGGCGGTAAAACCTATACAATAGGATATAATGCTTGTGGAATGAATATTTTGCGGAATTCCTGGAGATTATAGGTTAAAGAATTGACAAAACTTTTTAGGTTTCCGGAAGAAATACAAAACTTTAAAAAATTGCAGAAAATTTTATCTGACGCCATCAGGTATTATGCCTGACGCCGTCAGAAAGATCTGACAGAATTCTCATGTTAAGTTTCCGGGAAAAATTCTGGAAAAACTAGATCTTACTTCTTGGAATTCCTGCAAAAATTCATTATGACTCGATACAAGCATTTGACTCAAACAAGTACTAATATGTATGTTAATTTCATTGTCATGATTCATGTTCATTCTTTCTTTATAAACCGATTTAGATTTCCCTTACACTTAGCTTTTGCAAAATACCTTTATATGTAGTTAAGACGAAGTTAAAAACAAAATAAAGCATTTTCACATTTTAGTTTGAAGCATGAATCAATAACAAGAAATATAACTTACATACGGAAACAAATAAAATCAAATAAACAAACAAAACACACAAAGCATGGGTTGCCTCCCAAGAAGCGCTTTTCTTTATTTACGAGTCTTGTAGCTAGACTCAAAGTCATGGTCATCTAGTGTCACTAATGCTCACGTATCCAAGCGTGAGCCACCTAATTGTCGCTTCCTCCTTCTTATAGTCATCATTGAGATCTAAACATCAACGATAATATCTCTTATTCTTTTCATGGGGGTATTTAAGTCCCTTCCTAATATCGTTCTCACTCAATATGCCGTAGGGTGAGAACCTATTACATTTTTCATCGGAAAAGTTTTTATACCTAGGGTGTGCACGGGGCATTTGATAAACAAAGTCCTCATCTCCATGTGAGAATGTAATCAACCCCTCCATTAGTTTTTCATCTAAGTCGGTTAGCCTTTTGAAGGGCTTCCCAAACACAACTTGGGTTAGAGTACTATCGATAATCTCCCCTAGGTCCTCCGTCACCATAAAGTCTGTTTGATAAGCAAAACTCCCTACAAACAGATGCAATGTTTTAGCCCTAGCAACTACGTTTTCCCCTTTATATTCTAACTCGTTTACCATGATTTTATTATATTCAGCACGCGAGATTACATTCATTGGCAAAGATGAGTTGAGGTAAGCATCAAAACTTCTAAATCCAATTTTGCAAGGGAATTGCATGTTAAACAAACTATCTTTCTCAATCTTTGTTCTAGGGTCAACATAACTTAGAGGGTTGGCTCCTTCCTCTCCTTCTGGTTCATCTACTACTTCCCCATTCCCTAGGTCCTCATCGGAGTCCGACGAGTAGAAAAAGGGGCCATTTTCATGGTCGGTGTCATGGTCAGATTCGTCCATATCGGATTGGTTGTCAAGGTGATGATTGGATTGTAGATTTGGTGGATTTTTGTTTTCAACAATAGGGGGTAGGTTGGGCAACTAAAAATTCCTACGGCAGAAAACACGGATAACAGGGATCAAATGCTCAATGTTACTCATGAAGAAGTATTACGAACAAAAACACAAAGAAAAAGATATACTAAAGAAAATCCTATAAAAATAAAATAAAAATCTCACTAGAAAGGAATCTAGTGAGTAGACCTAATAAAATAAAAATTCTACCTAAACAATAACTATTCCCCGACAGCGGCGCCAAAAACATGATGCATGGTTTTGTGACATTACAACAGGTTTTACCTCTCGAAGGATCTCAAGAGGCTTACAACCCCACCAGGCAGTGTACCTGACCGTTGTAGTATAGGATAGTGGTAAGTACAGGGGATTGATCATTATCTCACAGGGAATAGTCTTCGTTAGGATTGAAAAACTAATCTAATAGGTCTAAGGGTGGAAGGAAAATTCTTTTTGTATTTTTATATTTTTATGAAGGCAAATTAAAATCTCGGTTTATAGGGAGTGGGCGGAATTAGTTGCTAGTCAACTAACCCAAAATTACTACAATTGCAAAAGAAAATAAAATAACTAAGCTATTAGGTTGTTAAAACTATATGGAGAAAATTGTGTTTACTTAGACTTCATTACTCCCAAACTATCTTTTACCGGTCAATTGATATGTATGTTACTTGTGTGGATGAAGGGTGTATTCCTAATAACTCATGGAGTGGCATACATATCTCTCCAATTCTATGAGCTCTTATCTCCTCCTATGCCATGCACGGCACAACCATAGGGATTGTAAACAGTGGCTCATGCGTTAAATACTACCTTAATAGCCTAGTATGCCTTGGCTACATGTTTCCCAAGACGTTCAAGCACGTTACCATAAAGGAGGTTGGCTAGTTTTCTTGAGCCTAACATTGATGGAACAATCATCCCAACGAACAACAACACACACCAATTAACCAATAATTAATAGTTAGGTTTCATTAGATCCAAGCAAACACTAGAGAATTTAGCTACACATGTTAATTGAAAGACAAGCGAAAGAGATAGACAACTAACACATAGACATATTGATTGAATTAAAGTGAAGACTTATCATTAATTAAGCATGAGGGTTCCAAGGGTTGGAAACCATAAAATGTACAAGAAAATCGTCTAGGGTTTGGTGCCTAAAGTTCTCCACAAAGTTCCACCCTTAATGAATGAAAATTAGAAAACTATATATAGATTTTACATTCTAACGGCGTCAGGTTATAGAGGCTGACGCCGTCAGCTCGCCGCCATTAGGTTTCTCGGATGGCGTAGATCCACTTCTGACGCCGTCACCTTATAATTCCTTCTGGGCCGTCACTCTTTAATTTATAACCTAACGGCCTACACTTTCTAACACCTGACGGCGTCAGGTGTTAATTCTCAAAATTCCTCTGGCCCGTCATTTGATAAATTGTTTCCACTCTTTTGTCAAGGCTAGCTGACGGCGTCACCTTGTGACTCTGACGCCGTCAGGTTGTAATTTCTCCATCTTTTGAGACTTTGTCGTTTTCTTCACTTTTATGCTCCAAAAACGTCCAAATATGCATGTTTTCCAGAATTCCTATCAAAAGTACCTAANTTTATAACCTAACGGCCTACACTTTCTAACACCTGACGGCGTCAGGTGTTAATTCTCAAAATTCCTCTGGCCCGTCATTTGATAAATTGTTTCCACTCTTTTGTCAAGGCTAGCTGACGGCGTCACCTTGTGACTCTGACGCCGTCAGGTTGTAATTTCTCCATCTTTTGAGACTTTGTCGTTTTCTTCACTTTTATGCTCCAAAAACGTCCAAATATGCATGTTTTCCAGAATTCCTATCAAAAGTACCTAAAATGACAAAAGGAACGATTTAGGGCAATATTTGATCACATTTATACGAATTAGGGCTTAAATGACCCCCTAAAAGCGTAACACTTTTCGTCGCATCAGCAGCCATGAAGAAAAGAAAATGGGTGGAAAAGGAAGAAAAACATGCACAGCAAAGAGCTGAAAGAAAAAAACAAAGGAAGCTCTTGAAAGAAGTCATTGCATGTAGGAATTCAAAAGCAAACAAAAACAAAACAGATACTGTTTTAGATGAAAATAAACATGAAGAAGAAGAAGAAGAAGAAGATTTAGAGATCTATTCGTTTGATGAAATGCACTTGGCATTCTCATTAGAAGACATATAAGTATATTTTAATTTTACTTGATATGTAATTTGTTTTAAGTTGTTTAATATCAAAAAATTACTATTGTGTTTATTTTTATTATGAAATTCATAGTTTATGTTTTTATGGTAACAATCTTAGAAATTTACATCATAAAACCAATAACCAAAAAATAAATGGTAAATAGATAGACTTAAAATATACTATATAACAAGTGTATAGTTTAAACTCCATCAAAGTATTTGTGTTATACTAAATTATGTAACGATATCATCATAATGTAAAACTTAAACTCCAGCAACGTATTCGTGTTATAATAAATTTTGTGACTTGGATATTCATACCACAATTTGTAGAAATTGTCGCATGAAATTTTTTTTTATGCATATAGGAGTAATTAGTTTGTTTCTTACTTATATCCAAAAAAACATCATGGTTTCATTTATATATGTTATCCATGAATTCCAGGATTTCTTTAAAGTATATACGTATATATTTAGTTAAGTAAATTTGTCCTTTAATATAATTAACGAAGTCAGCATTTAAACTTTTTAAAAATCACTTCTTAAAATCAAATTGGATAGTTTATTTGTTAAAGTGAAATATATAAAGGATGTAATATTTTAAATCCAAACAGGATATGATATACCATAGCTTCATATTACGATATAATATCATATATGTTAAAAAAAATTGTCACGCAATAAATAATTAAGTCAAATATTTTAGAGTGTATGTTTTGATATGTTCTATTGTGACAAAATCTATACTATAATTAATATCAAACTATAAAATGTTAATAATTAATCTAAAACAACATACAATAAAGTTAAAGTCTGGAAGCCATGTAAATTAAAGCTTTTGATGTTAATGTATTTATATTTCTAATTCATTCATAATAATCGTTAGCATTAAGTTAATAATATATAATTTACTTTAAATAAGAATACTTGAAACATAGGATTAACTCGAATTTTTAAGCATCCCAACCACCATTATTAGTAACGCATAATATTAACAAAAAAATGTGGAATAAAAATATAATATATCAAGACCTAAATTATCATCTAAAAAATAGTATTGGATAAATTTAACCTTAAAATGAATAAGATAATGCCTATAAATATAACTTTAGATACATTAGCAAAGCTCTATTCCGTTTGGAAAACCACTATGTCAAATTCTAATCCAAAA
>LBNU01037247.1:18725-59856 GCA_014162995.1 Artemisia annua | reverse complement strand
AAAATCACAAGTTGTCATAATTAGTCCTTTGATGAAAAGTTTCAAAAGTTTACAAGTTTAGTCCCTGAACTTTGCAGAAGTGTCAAAAATAGCCCCTGGGATTAAAATCTTTTGGAAATTAACAATTATGGTCCTTGTATTATGAAACTTTGGCAAAAATAATCATTGGGTGAAAATTTTGGTGAAATTACAAGTTTGGTCCCTGTACTTTGAAGATTTGGCAGAAATATTCCCTGGGAAATTCAAAAGTGGAAATGTTTAACTTTGGTCCTTTGGTTATTGAGACTTGCCAATTGAGGTCCTTCATCTTTGTAGAAATTACATAATTAGTCCTTGTAATAATTCCTAAACCAAACGGACCTAAGTATTACTACAAACCCATAAGTCCAAATCCAGTCCAAAACAAACACAACCCAACACCCTTTTGGCCCTTTTTCATTTCTGGCCCAACAACACCCCAAGCCCAAAACCCTTTTTATAATAAACCCCGTACCCAAGTTTGACCCCAGTCAAACTCACCTTCCCTCCCACTCCACCAAAACCAGAAACCACCAGTGGTATTCATCCCCTCCATCCCCACTTGCCTCCATCACATCCCACCGCCCACACCACTATCACCTAACATCACCTCCACAGTAAATGCACCACCCCCTCTTGCTATAAAAACAGTGCAAATTGCAGTTTACTATTTTGGCGCCAAAACACGTGGAAGGCCAAGATTGAATTCTTGTGATCCAATGGCTAGGATTATTGATGGGAAATGATCACAGGACCCCAAGAAGCCCTAATTCTCACCTATATAAGGAAGAAGATGAAGAGAGAAGACAGTGTAGTTTTTAGTAGCAAAATTAGTGTCGTTTTTCATAAGCTTTGTAATTCTAGTATAATTTTCAGTTAAAAAAGGTTGTGATCATCTTTCTTAGTGTAATTGAATCATATTTCAGTAATCAATTTCAGGTTTCCATCCAGTCTCTACTTTATGCAATTTTCCTTTGAAATTCTTAAAATTTTCTAATGATGTTTGTAGATGTTATTGTGGACTCTATGGCTCATATAAGCTCCTATATAGCTTGTGTAAGCTATTAGAAACCATTAAAATTCAGTTAGTAGCAAAAATCAAAAATACAAAAAAATACAGTGAAAAATAAAAAATCAGTGAAGAAGAAAGAAGAAAGCTGGAGCAGGGTAAATATTGGATGGCCTTGGGTTAGAAGCTTCATGGGAAGCTGTTAGGATTGTTACTTGGTCCTTGTTCTTGGTTTTAGCTGGAGTGCAAAGTTGTAAGCAAAATTCTCAAATTCCATTTTACTGTGCTATTGCTTATTACTGCTTATCTTTGTGTTTTTATTGCTTATTTAGTATATCTTAGTCATAATTTTGCTTAAGTTTCCTTGCTTGTTCATCTAATTTCTTTGTGCTCAACTTTTCACATTTCACTGTCTAATTAGCATTGGTAGTAATCTTGTGTATTTGTAGTCCAATCTATTGTTTCTGTGCTTAATAAACCTTCATAAGTTGTAAGAAATGAGTCTCATAGTCTTAATCATTCTTTTGATTTGAAAACCAAAAATTGGTTCAATGAAAGTCTTGTTTGGTTAATCTGTGATCTCTGTGTTCTAAGTTGTTTATGTTGTTGTTTTTGCTTGATACATGTCACAATAGAGTCTAGTAACTTAGATAAACCATAAAAACCAGTCACCATTTGTAAAAAAGTCAAAAAGTCTTTTGATCTCTTTCACAGTGTTAACAGTTAAGAATTTTAAGTCCAAATATCTTCATAATTGTTCAAAAGTGGTTAGGTTTTCTAGATTTAATCTCACTTAGGTTTAATATATCATAATAAGTCAATAAATCAAGATCGAAGTTCATAAAAGTCAAACCTTAGTGTTTTCTCAAAAGTAAAAATTTTCAAGTCTGTCGAATTGTGCAAATCTCCCAGATCTTGCACAGGGTTTAATCTAGGTTGGAAATCCAAAACTTTTGTTGATTTGTGTTATTTTGTTGGTTGTTAACATTTTCCAAAAAGAAAATTCCATTTTGGAATTCATTTGCTTATAAATAAGCAATGTCAAAGTACCCCCTTTGGTCTGTAACCTCCCCTGTGCACATCTTTTTCACCAAAGTTCATAAGCTTGCACAGAGCTTATTATTGGGCCCCATTGTATGATTCTTGGCTTTTTGGAAAGCCAAGCAACCCATCTTGATATTTCAGGGCTTATTTTTCCATTTTAGCTTATTTGCTAGGGCTGCAAATAGCTTTTTGTTTGTCTCATTTTCCCTATTTGATCTGTGAATAAGCATAAGTGCTTATTTGTGATTATCGGCTTAACCAGTGTGTTTTCTCAGTTGTTTTGGCTTATTTTTCATACATATCATTTGCATTAAGCTTATTTTACCTTTGGTAGTTTGTTTATAGCTTATTTTCACCAAAATATCCATATAAAATCCAAAAATACCATTCTGTCAAACTTTTTAGTGTGCAAATTGCTTATTTTTAAGTTGTAAAATTTTTGTCTTTATTAAAGTTACTCATTTTCAGTATATAAACAGTTCTAAAAAAGAAAATCCAAAAAAATCATCACTTTTAATAAAGTGATAGCTTCTATTTAAGCCATTTGACTTATTGCTCAGCTTTTTCATAAAGCAATTTTCATTTTTATATTTTTCATAATTTCCTTACATTTATTTCCAGTAATTTTCTTAGATTTTTATCTTTTCATTTAGTATTTATAATAATTAATAATAGTTAAAATAGTTTTAATTAAAAAATCAAAAAGAAAATCCATTACTGTTTAATTTTAATCTCTAGTACTTTTTTATAATTTTTCTAGGTTTTATAAATCACTTAGTATTTTTAGAAAATATTTTCTTAATTATTACTGTTCATTTTCCATTTTTATTAATTAAATTAGTTTAATTAGTCTTTAATTAATAATTAAGCAAATAATTGGTAAAATAGTTTAATAATAGTTTTTATAAACTTTTTATATTTTTTTAGGGTTCCTGTATTAGTTAATTAATTTTATAAAATATTTCCTAATTTTCTAAGTCACTTTTAGTGTTATTAGTAATTTAAATTAGTTTAACTAGTTTAATTAGTTTAATTAGTAATTAATCAATATTAAAATCCCAAAAAGACAAAAAGACATATTTTTAGTTTTTATATCACTTTTAAGTTATTTTAGAGTTTTTAAAAATAAATTTTCATTTTCTTAGTTTTATTTATTATTATATTATATTTAGTTTAATTTAGATATTATTATAAGTAATTAAATAGTTTTAATTAATATTAAATAATAAAATAATCAAAAAAATATTTTTCTTTTTTATAAAATTTCCTTTTTATATTAATTTTGTAAAAAAGTCATCTTCACCCCCTGTAGTTTATTTTTGTTCAATTTCCACTTTTTCAGTACGCATTTGCATTTTAATACGTTTTAGGTTTATCTGATTTCCTATAACTGTAAATATTGCTTATCTGTGTTATTTTCATTGTAATCTGATTAGTGTAATCAAATCCAAATAATTATCTGGTTACTTTCCTCAAATCACTCATTCCCATAACGTTTCCAAAACACAATTTCAATCTCGTTGGGACTTAACGACCTGTGAGTACACTGTGCTTTCAACGGATCATAAATTGATTTATCCTCTCTCAGATTTGACTTGTTGACCACACCTGGTTAACTGGTTAGTTTGGGAGGAGTCAATTCAACTTGCTGAAGCGGGTCAAATATATATAAATTATAATCTACTTCCATTTGCTTATCAACTACAAATAAATAGATATTATAAATAAAAATAAAAACACGATTAGTATAAACTTAAAAACACGATTAGATAATCCATTCCATACATGAAAATATCAACATACATTAGATAATCTATTCCATAATCCATTCCATACATGAAAATATCAAAATACAAACTAAACATTTAAGACTTCATAATCCTTTTTTGCGTCTGAATAGCCTTAATCTTCTCAATATGGGCTTTCTTATCTTCGATTCTTTCACGGGTCAGCAGGAGGAGTTGAGCAATCAAATCAAGCCTTCGATGGTCCTTGACTTGAGATTTAACAAGGCAATCCTCTCCAGCCTTGGCAACCTCATTATTAGGACCAAAGGACCAAGTCTTATCGATTGTATTTGTACGCTTATCAAGCTTGGCCCTCAGTTGGATACTCTCATCACCCATTCTTATGAGAAAGCCCTCATCCTCAGTCATATCTTGCGACTGCAGAAAAGTGAAAACATGACACAACTCATCTGAGCCACAAGCTTCTTTTAATTCGTTGATGTTCGGTGTGTCAGCCATTGATAGTTGCTGAAAAATTAATTAGGGTTATGGCAAGGTATGCGACTGTGAGGATTATGGCCAATGAATGTTTGTATAAATAACCAAAAAAAAGTAACTCAGGAGTCAAAAAAACAAATAGAGTTAAATTTTTTTGAGCAGTTTTTGTTTGGCTATGTTGGAGGTGTGTTGGTCAACCGGGTAGTAGAGTATATGAAGGGATGGATAATTAATACTTGTTCATGCATGTGGAAGTGAAATGAAGCATGTGTAATTATTAGTTTGTGTGGCTCAAGGGTGAAAAAATTAATCCACTGTGCCTATAAGTCACATACAAAGAGAAAAACTTAATCACTAACAAAGCAAATTATCAGTATAAACACACACATTTACACCCTAAAAACCAGCTTTTTCTATAACAAAGAAAAAGATGCCAACACATATGCCATTTTTCAAGGAGTTAAGTGATGCTGCTGGGTCAACCTTGGTTAGAGACATGATGGTTGTAAGGTTCCAGAGGGAGGTCACTGTGACATTGGTGGATGAAGGGGAGCTAAGAAAAAAAGCTAAGGAGATAATGAGTCGTGTGGCTGAGAGGGACTTTGTGATTGGAGAGCTGAGGATGGTGTTTGCTTTTGATTCCACTGTTCAAAGCATTTCAGAGCTCACGAATCTGCAAACCCAAGATTTGACAGAGGTGTCAACGATCTTGGTGAATGTTATGAAGAAACAAAAGCGAGCAGCGGAGCTTTTGTCCTTCATTCAGAAGCTCAAGGCCATGCCATACTGATGCATTTTGTTGAAAATGTATCAAGGTTCAAGTTGGTAGTTGTTTTGGATGTGGCAAACTTTTTTCTGTTACTACTTAACTAATGTAAGTTTTATGGCATGAAATATTTATGTTGGAACATACCCGTGCTTTTTTTTTGTTTGTTTTTGCTATGGTGGTGTTGTCGTCATATGTTGCTTGTTTGCTCTGCTCATATGTTGGTTTGTTTCAATACCGTTTGCCGAATAGTGCACCTGTTAGAATAAGGTGATTGTTAATGGTAAATTATGGCATTGCTTAAAAAAAGCAAAACATTTTGCTGCTTGTAAATTTTACCTTAACTGGAGTAACATCAAACACTAAGAGCCTTGGGTTTAGATATATCTGGTGGCCACCAACATTGTTCCTATGATAAAAATGTTTTTGTTAATTCAAGTATCTATTAGCACAAAGTTTTCAACATAAATAAAAAAGAGAATGTCAACTTGACCTTCCTCCTTGATTCACACGCGTTTATCATGCTTGTCAATAACCTGGTCTAACGATGTGCCCAGCAGAGATCACGTGTTTAGCTGCAATCAGGCGTTGTTAAATGAATGGATGTCAGACAGCCGATAACTGATTGGATGAGTCCAGGTCTGACATGCCATTCAATCAACAAAGCTGGATTACTGCGAAAATTCCGGTAATGCGACCACGGTTGTAAAAACAGTTTCAGCATAGCCTATTTGAGCATGAAAAACCGAAAACCAAAACGGGTTGGGACATCTTATTTTTTGACAGATACTTCAAATCTGCAACACATTAACCAATCAACCAATCAGATACCTTTGTAGAATTTCAAAAATTCCAAACAGTATCGCCTATAACTCGCTTTTTCACGTATGATCTAACATTGTAACACAATATATATAACCTTCTTTAGCCGCGAAGATGTTCCCAATAGATTGAAGGCTTCCTCATGCTCATGGACCATTACCTTCTCCCACTTTCAACACAGTTAAAACCAATTGACCTAAATTTCCAAAAATTCACAATCAGCCAAACATTAACCTAAATTTCCACAAATTCACACAAATTATGATCAAAACATACCAACCTATATTTCAAAAAAAGCAACAATTTACAAACAAAAAAAATAATTAAAAATAAGCAAAATTAACAAACTACATATAGTCAAAATGCAGATCAAACCAACGTAAAATATATCCAAAAAAAGTACCTTAATTTGACGTCAACAAGGCTTATAACACCTAATCTGAAAAGGGTATAATCAGATTCAATCGGATCCCTCAAAAGTTGCAAAAAGATACACAAAACCAATGGCGGTGGAGTGGGGCGGAGCCGCCGTGAGGCGGTGATGGAGTGAAGAAGAGAGGCCGACGGAGCGGTGGAGTGACACGCCGTGAGTTTCCGATGGAGACGACGGACTAAGGTGGTTTACAACGGGATGGTGCACGAAGGAGACGACGGCTTTGCGCGACGGTGATATTTGATGATTTGGGCGTCAAAGGACACCCATCATTGTGAAAAAAACATAAAAAATGCGTTAGTACAACTACAATATACAACTAACATAAAAACATGGATATTAGATTATGATCTCACTCCTGCCAACTTAGGTAGAGAGTACAGGGGTTATCCCATCCTCCCAACACTGACTAAGACACAAGTAGGATGTATGGCATTTTTTGGTGGAATGAACCTGAGATAATAAGTTAATTAAATATCAGTCAACATTTACCAAAATAACTAAAAACTTACTTGTTTATAAATATTTTAACCATCAGGATTAAAATGTATAGATCTATAAAAAAATCTTCATACCCCATAGATCTATCTAAATACCTCAAAACTTGATGATGGACGGTTTCGGTGGTGCGTTGGTTTATGTGTCCATGGAGTCCCGTGGAGGTGGCGTCAGGTGGTGGTGGCGTCGGGTTGTTGGGTGTTTGTGGTGGTGTGAGTTGTGATGGTGTATCTGGAGGAGAGGAGGGTTGTAAGATGTTTATATGAGTTGGTTTAGTTGAATGTTTTGAGAGTAATGTGTGAAATGACCAAAATACCCAGTTGCTCATGTATGGTTGCCCAAAATACAAAAGTTGCCCAAAATACAATACGTTCCATGTACCTCGTACCAACAGTGGTTGGTCGGACACGTGGCATCCTGTAGTTGGCTATACGCTAGTTGCCAAGGGCAACCCAGGCTAGAACGGGAATATTGAAAATTCGGGCCAAAAATGCCTAGCCACAGGGCAACCGGGCCATTTTGGTAATTATCCCTTTATCATTTTGGTTAAATATTTTGGTGGTACAACCTTAGGGACGAATGATGTATTTAATCAAAAAGTTATACCATCACTACAACCACCCCTCTTTATCTCTTTTTCCTGCTCCTCTCTCTAAATTTCTGCTTCTTTCTCTAAATTCAATGTATGTAAAGGACAAAGAAAACTGCAATAAATAATTCTCAACTCTCTCCTATGACAGTCACGAGAGAAAAGAAATCATTGTGTGATATTCAACTTATCAGTGCATACCAACTCCAATGTTTACATAGGGCATTCGTTGATTACTTACTCCAGACACCCTTGCACGTATCCAAGTCATATCCCCACAAAAGTTGCAATACATCGACATGATGACACACAAGCAATTAACACATGTTATATGATTCATTGAGGCTAAAGATTGGTCTAACACCAAATATATTTGCATCATTGGCACAATATATTCTTTGTGTTCAACAATTGCTAAGACACCCTTACAAGAAAACAAGAAATAAAAAACATTACAAGTTGATAAGTACCAAAACATAAAGATAGATTACAAAACCAGGATTTCTCGAAGTAATGCTAGAACTAATCAGGAGTTATCGAAATGGAGAATCAAACTCGAAATGTAGTTCTATTAATTGTTGTATAATTGAATGATTACAATGAGTGTGAAATGTGAAATGAAAGAGAAGAGAGAGAAGATTACAAATCAATAGCTGAAATGAGAATTAACATCTAATGGGTATTTATACAAAAATGGGTAAACTAAAAATGGGCGGGATAAACTGTTGAAAAGCTGTTGGGGAAAGTCTGTTTGACTTTTATGTTGACTTGTACTTTTGACCCATATCAATCCATCCCGCTTGAAACGATGCTTGCCCTCAAGCATCTAAGAAAATTGAGGCAACCTTTCTTAGGACCTTTAATCCTTCTTCCATTTCTTTTAACTTGGTGACAGATTCATATTCTTTCCATAGTAATAACAATTCCTGCACACATTCACCAACTTTGTATACCACAGTTGAAACAACTTTCCTTGTAGAATCGTCATTATCCTGAGGACGAGATCTAAAACGAGGAGTTCGGTTTCCAATTTCAGGACTGCCCTTAGGTCGAAACATCCTTTTCCTCTGCTGAACACCATAACTAAACATCTCTCTCTATCATTACTCCCTTCAACATCAACACCTCCATTATCTAAATCTTTATCCATCCTTTTGTAATGTTCCTTCCCTTCATTATCACCATCTCTCTCCATCTTCCTATCTCTTGATTCCTTATCTAACTTCTTCCCTTCATTTCCACTCGATGTATCAGGATACTTCCATGTCCTATGGCAATCTTTCGATTTTATTCCAGTTTAAGCTGCAACTATTATTCACTTGACACATAGCAGAAGGTGATATTTTAAACACATCTTTTATAACCTGTTGCAACTTGTTTGCTTTTATAGATTGCATAACGTGTGCCAATTCTTCAATTTGGTTGATAACCCACTTAGCAGCTACATTTGATTTGTAATGACAGTCACTTCCATACTACAGCGAATTACATGAGATAGATCATTGATACTCTCATAAGGGGGCAAACCCAAAATAGAGTGAGTCTCAACTTAAACCAATTACAATCAAACTCAATGACCATTGTACAACCCCATTCACAGTAGCAACACTTAAATGATCTCTTCACACTTTCAAAAACTTCTTCACAAATATTTCTTATTGACATAAACTCGATAACATATTTCACAGAAGCTCCAAATGATTTCTTTACCAAAACATGTGATGTTGTAGCAGCTGCAAGTTGTGATGTACAATTTGTCTCCAATTCTAGTTTATTAAAAACATTCTCGCCAATAGAACCCCTCGAATCACAAACTCGTTTCCCCCTGGATCAAACACTTGCTTAATTGCTAAAATGAACTCACCATTTNGAAGAAAAGGGTGATGGATCACATTATGTATGGGCAAAATAGTCATTTAATAAGAATATATAACGGGGCGTTGACCAACGGAAAACGGGTCAATGGACGCAATTGACATTAAAAACTTGAAAAAGAGACGCACGACGACGAACATGCCAAGTTTTGTCCCCAGGCGACGTTTTTTGGAAAGTTTAAGGACCAACAGTGTATTTTTGTCTTTTTTTATTTTTAATTGTTTGTCTTTGTTGTTTTCATTATTATTTCGGAGAAATGACACATTCATAAAAAGTTTACAAAGAAGTATCCCCTAGTGACAAGATAAGGAAGTTAGAACAATTAAATTGTACTAGACGAATACCTGCGCAAAGCGTCGGTATATAGCGACAAATAATTATACTTGCAAACTTGTGAATCTTGATGCAACACTTACCGGTTCAATTTATAGTCATTTATTTAATTACTCATTTTCGTGTGATAAAAAAATTCCATTCAAAATTGGTAAACCATGTAGCTATACTTAGAAATTAAAACCCGTGTCTTATTAAAATGTTTTCATTTTTATTAAAGAGTTCCGATTCAAATTATAAATAGTGTAGTTTTTTTTTTTATTATTTTATTTTTATTTTTTTTTAACTTTTTTTTAAAGTTTACGTTGTTTGTCAAAGTTGCCATTTCAGAACTTGCAATTTAAGATTAAAGTTTAAGATGCATTAAGGGGTATTATTGATAAGAGATATTTTAGGAAAATCACTTTACTCATTTTTAAATTTTCAAGATTAAACAAAAATGTGTTATAAGTAAAATAAATGATTTTTTATTTTTCATTATTTGTATCCATCTTGTTTACATGCTGCATGCATGTGTCTATTTATATTTGTAAAACTTTTTTTGGATATAACCTTTCTCATTATTTCCAACTGCCTATGCAACTACTTTAAGATTTAGGCTAACAAAGTAACAATGCACATAAGATGGATACAAAATTTTGGGCCATAAGTTTGGGGACGTGATGTCTAAACCTCGAGCGTTTGGATGAAAGTTTGTAATCATTCTTTTCATTTAGCTTCAGAATAAACACACAATATTTAAAGTACGTTTAAAATCTTAAAAAGTGTGTGAAGGCAAATCAAATGCTGCTCTCAAGTAACGATTCTGGTAATTACAATCACTATTACTAGTTTACAACTTCATTTTTTTTATAGAATGACAAAAAAAAGAGGAGAATAATTTTGTAGAGATGCTTGAACTTGGAGAAAAATTCCTCTTGAGACGAGGCTCGCCACAAAATAATACTTAACAAATTATCATTTTTCATTTCACGAATCGATGTTAAACGACCTTTTGAAGCAAGCTATCCTCCTGAAGAATAATGCATACGGGAGTCTTTCCAATACCATCAGCCTGAGCTTGTATCACTTCCTTCATCAACAAACTAAACTCCTCGCGCTTGAGTGTACCTTTCTTTCCGGTATCAAACTTCTCAAATATTGCATCATATACATTATCAACCTCTTCTTTGGATTGCAACATTAATTCCACCGAAGCCAAATCAGTAGCCTCATTTCGGAGTTCATCACGAGACAAAACTCCATCTTTATTCACATCTAACGTGTTAAATCTCTCCTCGATGCATTTTCCAAAAGCATCAGAATCCTTGAGAAATTTTTCCACCATCGGGCCATCGATAAATACAACACTCATATTTACAAATATTGAAAATGGTTTATTATAATTTTTGTAAATAAGTTATTATGATTTGAGAATTAATTTTATAGACATGAAATAAGTTCCACAATTAAAGGACTTCCTTTAAAATGCTTGAACGCCCATAATTTTAGATCTCCAATGGGTCTAAAGTTCGTATGGTTCTATGAACATTTGGCAGCTCCCCTTGCCAATAATATACTAGTAGTTACGTTCCCCTTGCCAATAATATTATAGTACTCCTAGTTACCTAGCCCTTTTACTACCCATCTCTAAAAAATACCATTTGTACTTTTGACTATCTTAGAGATACTTTTCTACTAACCTCATTTATAAATCTATCCTTCTTTTTCTTACTGCTTCTACTATATTTCTCTAGAAATCTAAACTATACGTTAAAAGTAAGGTTGTAAAAATTGCTAGGCGCTAGTGAGACGGTCAGGTAGGGCCTAGCGATTAATCGGTTAGGCGGAGATTAATCATGGATTAATTGGATTGGATTTTTTATGCACAAAATTGTAGTTTTAGATATTATATAATATATATGCATAAGATAAGCATAGTGTATCAAATTAAAGTGTTCAAATATAAACATAATACATAATTCTTCAAAGTTCAAAGTCAAACATAGATATTACTCGGTTTGTTGACCATTTTTAGCCATCTTTGACTAATTTTGTCCGATTAGTCGGTTTGGTGACCAATTTAAGCGATTTTGTGGACCGATTTTTAGGCGATTTTATCCGATTAATCCGATTTTGTCCGATTAATCGGTTTGTTGAATGATTTTTAAGTGATATTTGACCAAACCGATTAAATAGGCCGATTATGATAAATCCGGCGCTTAGTGACCGATTAGCGATTAGGCGCCGATTAATCGACCGCCTGGGCCAATTTTTACATCAGAGATTAAAAGTAACATTTAATATGTGCTTGGGCCGGTTTAAAACAATAAAAAGGAAAAAAAAAAAAAAAAAAAAACTTACTAAATCTACGCATGTAACATGTTTGAGTTAGTAAAAAACTAACCGGGTATGAACGTGTATATAGTCTACAGGCTTAAATGTGCTTAAGTTTATATTTATAATCTACAATAACATTTATATTTACAATTTCCTTTTTCTTTTTCTCTTTTTTTATTTTTTTTTTATTATTTTTTTTTAAGTTATTATTTTGTAGAGAGTTAAGTTATGTTTTTTATTTTTTATTTTTATTTATTTATTTATTTTAAAAGACATATAAGTTACGTCAAACTTTCAGTTAAGTAATAAACTTTGTTTTTTTAGTCAAGGACAGAACATGTATATCATGTAGTCAGAATGACCCGAGTGGTCATACAGACAGAACATGCATATCATGTACTCAAAATGACCCGAGTGGTCATACAGACAAATCATTGACACCAGGTACTCAGAATGACTCGAGTGGTCATACAGACAGAACATGTATATCATGTACTTAGATTGACCCGGGTGGTCATACATATAGAACATACGCATATGTTCTGAAAACGGAACCTAGATGTCCTTTGTGGATTGAAAGTGTATAAATTGAACTTACATTCCATATGTGGAACTCACGATGTTCGACGCGGAGGAATATGTTCGATTAATGAGAGGATCTAGACACACTCCTTGTGTTGGTGATACTTTGAGTATATATCAACTAGCACGCGGAATTTACTAGTAAATACTTAGAAGATTTAGTGTATGAATATATGGAACAGTTGTATTGATGGAACAGAAACGTATGAACAAGAGAATAAACCAAATGCTTCAATATTATTATTAATACGAGTGATCTAGAATATCACTAGGGTTTACAACCTTTAAGCTTTTTACAAAGATCTATGTAAAACTTGTATATAAAACTCTAAACCTAGGACCTCCTTTTATAGCACAAGGAGTCCTTTACAAGTTAACTATCTTGATACAATATTCGTATCAATCTATTTCTATAAGATATACACAATATCTATTCTAAACTTATCACATTAGGAATATGTCTTTAGCTCATAAGCAGTACAAACTTCTTGTACTAGTAGTACTAACTAAGTTTATACTGTTAGTGTTATTCTTTAGCAGTTCCAACTTTACTCTAGCAGTTTGTACTATTAGTTTAATTCCTAATAATCCTCCCCTAAACTTATGATTTCTATGCAAATCATTAAGTTTCTTCAATTAAACTTCATTCTTCTGATCTGGGGGGAATTCTTTCAAACACTTCATCTTTTCTTTTGTCTTGCTGCCTTCATCAAATTGTCACATTGATCCATGATTTGAAGAAGTAGCATTCTTCCCATTTCATTTGCTTCTTCAATAGTGAGCTTGATGGACAACATCATAGTGAGCAAACCTGTAGTCAATGGATACTCCTTTCCAGCTATCATAAAGAGATCCTTCCCTGATTTTGTAGAAACCTGGTGTACTCCACTTGATGCATATAACTTCCAGAATAAAAGATTATGTGCTTCAATCTTCCAATACCTGTCATTTGGATCTGGATTATATAATCTCTGCAGTTCAACCTATAATTTTTTGTCTTTGACCTCCTCTGCATCAGTTGTCTTGAACTTCTCTTTAACCAAATTCCAAAGTGTATCCAAGTCTACTTTGTCAAGAGCTTTTACCAAGTCTTCAAAGCTTTTGTAGACAGCTGAATTTCCACCGACTCCGAGAATTCTCCACCCTTTTCCAAATTCATCTGAGTAAATTTCCAAATCCAGAATTGGATACTTAGCTTGAATAGGATCAATGGTTAGCACTTCATGAACAACCATCATCACTGCATTAAGCTGTTCTTCAGATAATCCTCTACCATTCTTCCTTGTAGATGATTCTTTTTCAACCTTTTGCTTTTTAGAAGCTTCTGATTCTAAAGTAAGACCAGCTCTTTTTGTAACTCTGCTTGCTTCTTCTGTACGAATAGGAGTGAAATGATGTACCTTCTTGTAAGCAATATGGTACAACCTTTAAATTTCTTCCTGTGCTTTTCCCTTGAGTTGAGCAGGTTTTCAATTATCTTGGTTGATCAAGAACTTCTTCATTCCAGCAATGATCTGAGCTTCTGTAGGCTTCCTTGCAGGCTACCTTTGACTCTTTCTGAAAGTCTCCATTAGAGCTTGTAGTGCTGCATCATTACTTCTTGAATTAATGAAATCAGCAAGTAGTTGTGTTCTTTCATCAATAGTCAAACTTTCATCTGCAACAAGTTCAAGAGCTTTTGCCTTCACAATTGGATCTGAATCAATGAGCTGTTGTATTTGATCTTCATTATCTTGTTGAACCACAAGATTATCTGCTGCAATTCTCTCATTCTGCAGTCTCTGAGCCTCCATAAAACTTGCATCCTCTTCTTCTTATGCTTTTCTTGCAACTTCTGCACCAAACTCAATTTGAGCTTGGACACTTGATTTCACTTTCCTTGGTTGCACAACTTCTTCTTCTTCTTCTTCTTCAACCATTATACCTTTACCCTTATCTTGAGCAGTTGCTTTTTGTGGATGAGAAGGCTCAGTAGTATCAACATGTGCTTCTTCTTGAGTTTGTACTGCTTCAGTCTGAGTTTGTACTGCTTCAGTCATTTGTCTTGAAACACCAATGATTCGCTCTACTAACCCAGTAGTACCTTCTTAAAGCTCAGAGCCTATCTTTTTCGTTTCTAACTTTAAGCATTTTAGTACACGATACCCCTAGTACACCCCTCAGAGCCTATCTTTTTTGTTTCTAACTTTAAGCATTTTACTTAAAGGAAGAATTTGTTTACAATCTACCCCAAATGTACACCCAAATCGCCTTAGCCTTCCTTATATGCACTCATCTTTAGTACATTATTGTTATTTGTTTAAACCCTTTGTTAATTGTCTAATTGGTTACATGGTTGCTAAGTCGAGTCATATCTTGTACATATTGTTTTGGGACGATTGGGACTTATGGGTAAAGTACTAGTATAATGGAGTAATGGAGAAGAACATCATTTATTACCCCCATATGTGCGTTAATGTTTTTAAAGTACTCCAAATGTTTCGATTATCTTGATTCGAGTCTTTATTTTAATTTATTTAAAGTTCAAGTGTAAGGGGAGAACCGAGCTCCCTTGATGTATTATTTTGGATGGTAGGGTAAGAATGTATGCAAAAAAAAAATGAAAAACAATAAAAAAATGAAAAAAATTTTTGGAAAAAGACAAGTAGAAAAAACATGCAGACTACCATCCCGTTCCTTTTATTTTATTTATTTATTTATTTTTATTTCGTGTTAGCTCCAGTTGAGTCGAGTCTTGGCTTAACAACGCCACATTGTACATGTAATTGACTAAGACAATTGACTTGCCACTAGACAAATACACCTTATCCAACAAAACCGTGTTTTCCATATCCCTACACCTAACATTATAACCCTTGAAAAGCCCTCTTTGATAGNAAAAAAATGAAAAAAATTTTTGGAAAAAGACAAGTAGAAAAAACATGCAGACTACCATCCCGTTCCTTTTATTTTATTTATTTATTTATTTTTATTTCGTGTTAGCTCCAGTTGAGTCGAGTCTTGGCTTAACAACGCCACATTGTACATGTAATTGACTAAGACAATTGACTTGCCACTAGACAAATACACCTTATCCAACAAAACCGTGTTTTCCATATCCCTACACCTAACATTATAACCCTTGAAAAGCCCTCTTTGATAGTTTTCCTAGGTGCTTACGCCAAGTGGTGGAAGTTTTCGATCCTTTCCCAAGCCTATGGTAATCTATTTACTATGACAGGTAGTGAGAGATATTTTTCCATTTCCATTTGTGATATATAGAGTTATAACACCCGAGAGATGAGAGTATCCAAACACTAAATGTGAGGTGCTAGTGTATAATTTCCGTGCTTATTTTGATTAAGGTAGAACGATCACTTGTTGTAATTACTTTTATAATAATGTTAAATGACCCCTAACTTGTATTTTAATTGGTGTAAAAGCTCATTTGCTTGAGGACAAGCAAATCTCAAGTGTAAGGGTATTTGATAAGGAAATATTTGTTACGCTTTTAGGGGGTCATTTAATCCCTAAATCGTGTTATTATGGTCAAATACTACCTCAAATTGTTCCTTTTATCATTTTAGGTACTTTGGACNTAGAACGATCACTTGTTGTAATTACTTTTATAATAATGTTAAATGACCCCTAACTTGTATTTTAATTGGTGTAAAAGCTCATTTGCTTGAGGACAAGCAAATCTCAAGTGTAAGGGTATTTGATAAGGAAATATTTGTTACGCTTTTAGGGGGTCATTTAATCCCTAAATCGTGTTATTATGGTCAAATACTACCTCAAATTGTTCCTTTTATCATTTTAGGTACTTTGGACAAGAATTCTGAAAAATGGAGCATTTTGGACGTTTTTGGAGTTAAAAGTGAAGAAAACGACAAAGTCAAGAATCCAAGCTGGAAATAGTACCTAACGGCGTCAGAAGTGACAAGGTGACGCCTTCACTTGATGAATCAAGAGGAGGATGATTGTTTACACATGACGCGCCAGAGAAAAATATGAAGTATATAACGTGACGGCGTCACGTTATAAACGATGTAGACCATCACGTATTGTCACAAAGAGAGACGGCCTAGAAGATTTAACACGGGACGGAGTCAAGTAGCTGGATTGGACGACAAGAAACCCTAATAGCGGCAAGATGACGGCGTCAGATCCAAAAGCTGACGCCGTCACCTATGTAAATCTATATATAGTTTTGGATTTTTCATTCATGAGTGTGGAACTTTTGTGCAACAAACCCTAGACGATTTTCACAGCTTTTGTAAGGGTTTCAAACCCTTCTTTCATCCATGTTTAATTGAAGATAAGTCTACCTTTTAATCATTCAATATGTCTATGTGTTGTTTGATTATCTCTTATGCTTGTATTTCTTTTAACATGATAGCTTAGGTTTTTTAGTTTTTGCTTAGATCTAATGAAACCTAGCTATTAATTATTGATTGTTGGTTTGTTTGATTGTATTGGGTGATTGATTTCGCGTTAGGCTTAAGAAAACTGGCCAACTTCCTATATGGTAATGTGCTTGAATGTCTTAAGAAACGTTTCCTGGTTGTGTACACCGGTGTTATTGGTTGTTTTTAATGCATACATGACTATTGGGGAGGCCATGATAGGATACTAGACGTATCGTCATAGGAAGAGATAGAAGCTTATAGAGTTGGGGAAGTACGTACACACCCCTACGACTGGTATTAAGGAAAACAACCCTTCATCCAAACAATTATAACAAACCAATTAATTAATAAGAGATAGCTAGGGAGTAGTGAAATCTAAGTAAACACATTTTCTCACTATAAGAAGTTCCACCAATTTACTTTTCTTGTTTATTTCATTTTATTTGCATTAGTAGTTATTTGGGTTAGTTGACTAGCAACTAATTCCGCCCACTCTTCCAATACCCGAGATTTTTACTTTGCTTTCATAAAATATAAAAATACAAAAAGAATCATCCCTCACCTTTAGGCCTAGTTTACATAGCTTTCAATCCTAACGACACTATTTCTCTAGAGAACGATCAATCCCCGGTACTTGCCACTCACTATACTACATCGGTCAGGTACATTGTCTGGCGGGGATTGCAAGCTTCTCAAGATCCCTTGAGAAGTAAAACCTTTTGCAATGTTGCAAAACCATGTATCATGCATCATGGGGAATAGATTCAGATGTAGACCTAGTGGGACTAGGTATAGCACCAGAACCACCCAAAATATCCACTTGGCTTAGGATTACATCACCTGTTTCAGGTCTTGGAGGACTTGGCACATTAGATTTTGCCATGGTTGGTGTCTTATTGATGTTGACACTGGCCTGCCCAGCTACTAAGCTTGGAAGAGTAGTGTGAGTCCCTTCCATACTACCAAGAATGGTAGCCTCATCTGCTACAATTGTATTAGTAGGAGAACTAGGTTGAAGTACCATAGTTTCCTTTCTGGTTCTTCTCCTATAGGTTTGTGTAACAATTGGAGTGTGTGAGGTTGATGGAATCACAATGGGTGTGTGTTGGGGCTCAGTTGGGCTTACTAACGCTTCACCCTTTACCTGTTGTATAAATTCAAGCATTTCAGGAAATAAAGGCCTTACTTCCCCATTCCACCCCTGAGTTGCCATTGCCATATTTTGAAAAACTTTTTGTTGCAGGCAAGGAGTAGCAAAAATTTCTCTGTGGGGAAGTAGATGACTTTTCTTAGCTTTCAAAATGGTTTGAATATACCTTGGGCACATTAAAAACTTATTTGGAGATTTCACATTTTTTACCATGCTTTCAAAAATCATTTTTGAAAAATTATATTTCCTGTTAGTTGATAAACACACAAGATCAATAGCAATATTGCTACTGAATTGTTCCCATAAGGTTCTTTTAGGACTAAGACAGTGAAGAAGTGTATATATGAAAAACCTCCATTGAGGTGAGAAACACCCTTTTGAAAAGTTAGGAGTTGGTTGGATGTATCATACCTCATTTTTGAAATAGTTTCTAAAATTTCTGTGTTTGGCAAATTTATGATACTATTTGAATCATCTAATTGGAGATGTCCCCTCAAAGATTTTTCAGTAACATAGATGGTTTGCCCATCCACAGTTGCACTAAGTGCTTCAATAGATGTATCCTCATCATCATCATTAAATGTTATGACTGATGAAGTCTACCAAAACTGTTTGATTTGTTAGGAATAAAGAGTGGGATTTATGGTTAAGGCATACCTTATGTAGGAGTTGTTTAGAAAATCCACAATCTCATAGAACTTTGGTCCATCTCCATGCTCTATTTTTGTCAGAAATGCTACTTTATTGCGAGTCTTTGAAAATTGTAAGTTTGCCATGGAGAATGATTTGAGAACAAAATTATGATTGATTATGATTGAATTGATGTTTGGAGAAAGCCACTTGAGGGGTTTTTTTTTTTTTTTTTTTTTTTTTTTTTTTTTTTTTTTTTTTTTTTTTTGTTTTTATTTTGTTTGGATTTTTTTTTTTTTTTAATTTTTTTTTGTTTGAGTATAAGTTGAATGGATAATATTTATCTTTTGAGAGAAGTAATCACGAAAATAAAGTAAGTAAATATTATCCAAAAGAAAATCCCTATAAATATGGTAAGAAAAGATTTACCCCAACGACTATAATCAAAATTCTGTTACTGACACAACAGTTGTAATGGCTAGTTCAGCAGTACAAAGTTTGCACTAGCAGTACTAACTTTGAACTAGCAGTACAAACTTTTTCTCAAAAATTTTAAAGAGCAGTAGAAACATAATGTTACTTAAATATGGACTACTCATGCATAGTTTTGAGCAAACTACCGCTATCAACGGATTTGATATGTCTTTACCAATAGTCGTTTGCTTGGAACTAGCCAAATCTTCACTGTGAAGTATGGTGAGTTGATAACTATATAGTTTTTGGTAAACTATCAACCATAAATGGATTTGAGAAATCTTTACCAGAAATCGTTTGCTCTGGACTAGTTGGTTTTTGATGTGGATCAGACATGGTGAACCAATAATCATTTGTTGTGTGATAAGAAACACACTTTCATTCCAAAGCACACGGTATAAAATACTAGTCATAATCCTTTTCTAGCCTGCAAGTGTTAGTCCAAAGCAAAGAAAAATACAAAGCAAAGTATTTTCCATTATGACAATTATGAACAAGACTAACAATACATACTGACAATTAGCAACTATACTTTGGGAACCCAAGCCATTACCAACTTGACTCCACATCTTTCATCAATATAAGTATGTTTCTTTAAAACAATAGATGCTTTGTCACATTTGATTGGTCTCTAAACCCAACATGCTGTTGCTTTCATAGAATTTCCCAAATTACTCTTAACAGCTTGCATTTGCCTAGCAGTAGAAACTTGATGCGTGGATTGCAGTCTACGCAAAAGGTTTTACCTCTCAAGGGATCTTGAGAAGCTTGCAATCCCCACCAGGCAGTGTACCTGACCGATCTAGTATAGTGAAGTGGCAAGTACCGGGGGATTGATCATTCTACTTGGGGAATAGTGTTCGTTAGGATTGAAAACTACTCTAATTAGGTCTAGGGGTGAGAGATGATTCTTTTCGTATTTTTATATTTTATGAAAGCAAGTAAAATCTCGGTTTTGAAGGAGTGGGCGGAATTAGTTGCTAGTCAACTAACCCAAATAACTACAAATGCAATAAAAGTAAAATGACAAGAAAGTAAATGTGAGAAAAACTTATATGGATAAAAACGTGTTTACTTAGGTTTCACTACTCCCTAGCTATCTTTTATTGGTTGATTAATTTGTTACAATTGCGTGGATGATGGTTTGTATTCCTTAATACCATTCGTGGGGGCGTGTACATCCTTCCCCAACTCTATAAGATCCTATCTCTTCCTATGACGACACGTTTAGTATCCTATCATGGCCTCATTAATATTCTCTTATGCATTAAACACAACCAATTAAATCGTAGTACACATCCGATTCATGTTTCCTAAGACGTTCAAGCAAGTTACCAATAGGAAGTTAGCCAGTTTTCTTAAGCCTAACATTGAAATCATTCATCCACAACAATTAATAACCAACCATCAACCAATAATCAATAGCTAGGTTTCATTACATCTAAGCAAACACACGAAAAACCTAGCCTAGCATGTTAATGTAAAGACAAGCATAAGATAGAATCAAACAACACATAGACATATTGAATGATTAATGGAAGACTTATCTTTAATTAAGCATGGATGAAACAAGGGTGAAAAACCCTTAAAAATCCTGTAAAACTCGACCTAGGGTTTATCCCAAAGTTCTCCCAAAAGTTCTCTCTCTAATGAATGAAAAATAGAAAACTAAATATAGATTTTACATCTTGACGGCGTCACGTTGTAGCCCCTGACGCCGTCACCTCGCCGCCAAAGTAACACTCGGATTGCTCCGATCCACTCTTGACGCCGTCACCTTTTAAAACCTTCTGGGCCGTCTCCTTTTGCTCCAACACGTGACGGCCTAGGCGTCACAAAGGGTGACGCCGTCACGCTTTAATTCCCAAAATCTTTCTGGCACGTCTCGTGTAAACTTCATATCCACCTCTTTGTCAATACATGACGCCGTTACCTTGTAAGGTGTGACGCCGTCAGGTACTATTTCCAGCATATTTTGAGACTTCGTCGTTTTCTTCACTTTTATGCTCGAAAAGCATCCAAAATGCTTCCTTTTTCAGATTTCTTCTCAAAAGTACCTAAAATGACAAAAGGAACGATTTAAGGCAATATTTGATTAAATAATTACGAATTAGGGCGTAAATGACCCCTAAAAGCGTTACACTTTTCGCCTCATCAAATACCCTTACACTTGAGATTTGCTTGTCCTCAAGCAAATGCGCTTTTTATTCTAATCAAAATACAAGCTAGGGGTCATTTAACACTAATATAAAAGTATGTAGGATCGTAATTTATGTTGATTATTGTGATTCGGGAGGTCTTTGGTTATGATGGAAGATTATGTTGGCCATTATTGAGTTAGAGAGAGAAAGTAAAATAGAGAGGGGAAGTTCTAGAGATAGAAAAACACTTAGTGTGTGTTTTATTGAATGAACAACCAACCCTTCCCTTGTGTGGAAGAGGGTTTATATACACTTACAATATACGCCTCAAGTGGGTTGTGGAGTGAGCTGACAGTGGGTAAAGACCCGACTCACTCCACGATGAGACTAAATCTAAACTATTACTATACTAGTTCTATAATATCTAACTAATATTAATATAACTACGAGCTATCTCAATGCTATTACATTCTTGGGGTGACCGAGTCTTCCATAGGAATATTTTGTATTCCTAACAAAGTAATTACAACAAATGATCGTTCCACTTCAATCATAATAAGCACGGAAATTATACACTAGCACCTCACAAATAGTGTTTGGATACTCACATCTCTCGGGTGTTATAAAAGTATATATCACAAATGGAAATGGAAAAATATCACTCACTACCTGTCATAGCACATAGATTACCATAGGCTTGGGAAAGGATCAAAAACCTCAACCACTTTGGCGTAAGCACCTAGGATAAACTATCAAAGAGGTCTTTCAAAGGGTTGTAACGTTAGGTGTAGGGATATGATAAACACGGTTTTGTTGGATAAAGGCAATCTTTACTGGTGGCGAGTTAATCATCTTAGTCAATTGCATGTACAATGTGGCGTTGCTAAGCCAAGACTCGACTCGACTTAAGCTAATAAAAATTAGCAAAAACATAAAAAAGAAACAGGATGGTAGTCCGTATGTTTTTCTCTTTTCTTTTTCTACTTTTTTTTTTGTTTTTCTTGATTTTTTGATTTTTTTAATTATTATTATTATTTTTTTGCATACACTCTTGCCCTACCATCCAAAATAATACATCAAGGGGGCTCGGTTCTCCCCTTACACTTGAACTTTTACATACTTTACAAATAACTATTCTAAGAACACTTGGAGTACTTTAAGACATTTACGCATATATGGGGGTAATAATTGATGTTCTTCCCCATTACTCCATAACACTAGTACTTTACCCATGAGTCCCAATCGTCCCAAAATAATACGTACAAGATATGACTCGACTTAGCAATCATGTAATCAATTAGATAATTAACTAAAGGGTTTAAACAAATGTTGTCACAATAATGCACTAAAGATGAGTGCATACAAGGTAGGCCAAGGCGATTTGGGTGTACATTTGGGGGTGGATTGTAAACAAATTCTTCCTTTAAGTAAAATGCTTAAAGTTAGAAATGAAAAAGATAGGCTCTGAGGGGTGTACTAGGGGTATCGTGTACTAAAAATGAGTACATTGCTAAGGTGTGGGAAAATTACTTGACCAATGGAGTCAACGTAATTATAATACTGGTGTAAAACAAAGGTTATCCTAATGCCTCTTATCATGTAGTAATACACGAATGTAGTCTCACTAGCGGTCTCGGGATGAATCATTAACGCAAGTTCTAGAATCTAAGTACTACCGGTACACTCATAAGCACTAATAATAAATGCTTTTCCTAACAAATCTAGAGGCAAACCTCACATATTTGAGGGAAAATTTTTTGAGTGGTATGGTTTTTCGTGCTAGTCATACAACTCCTATCCATGAGACGCTCATTAAGACTAAAGTTTTACTCCTATATGTTGTAAAAATTTTTAAATTTGGCGCAAAAATTGCCCTAACAAATATTTCTTTTAGTTTTATTACACACCTACTATTAGATAAACATAAATCAAGTGTAATTGCATTCTCTAAGGTATCATCATTTACCCCCTTACACTTAAGCCGAACATTGTCCGCAATGTTCAAATAAAAAAGATGTAAAAGTAAAGAAGGTAAAAGTATGAAACAAATACTCCCCTGATTCGTTCGGTGTGGATAATGTGGTAACATGGTTAGATCCTCCTACAAGAAAATGATTGTAAAAGCTTCCCTAATGAAATATAAATCATCTTCTTGTCCAATATAACATGTTAAACCTGAGAAAACAATCATGGCAACCTCGCGTAAAATCGGCGGCAAACTCTATATATAATAGAATCCTAGAAAAGAATGCATATATATATATATATATATATATATATATATATATATATATATATATATATATATATATATATATATATATATATATATATATATATATATATATATATCTTCACGTTGCTTTCTAGGAATTAAAAGGATATCATGCTTGTGGAATGAATAATTGCAGATTCCTGGAGTTTATAAGTTTAAGATTTAACAAAACTTTCCAATTCTGGCAGAAAAACAAAACTTGCAAAATTTTTCCAGAATTTTACACCTGACGGCGTCAGGCAGACCTGACAGAAATTTTATATTTTGTTTCCGAAAAATTTCCAGAAAAACCTATGCCTTAATTTCTGGAATTTCTGCAAAATATTCATCATGACTCGATACAAGCATTTGACTCGAACAAGTACTAATGTGCATGCTAATTTAATATTGTTATGATTCATGTTCAATCTTGTTCTTTGAAAACAAATTTGGATTTTTCTTACACTTATCCTTTGCAAAATACCTTTATATGTAGTTAAGATGAAGTTAAAAACAAAATAAAGCATTTTCACAAATTAATTTGAAACATGAACTATAAACAATAAAAATAAATCATACATACGGAAGCAAATAAAATCAAATAAACAAACAAACTAACAAATAAAGCTTGGGTTGCCTCCCAAGAAGCGCTTGTTTTTGTTCGAGTCACGAGCCTGACTCTACCCTTATTTTACAGAAATAGGGGAGGTTTTCCCTACACTTAGGATTAAGTGCGGATGAAAGTAGCGATACACACCCTTAGGGTGGAAATATGCCACGTGAGGAAAGAGTGGTGGATGAATTATATGCTCAATGGGGTGTGCTCTTTCCATCATAACCTTACCTAGTTTAATTGGGTCAATGGGTGAATTAAAGTTTCCTCCTAGAAAGGGATCATTTTCTATCAACTTAGAGAGATTCCTAGTTAATAATCCATCTTGACCTAATAAACCTGGTTTAAACCCATAATGTTTCTTTTGATCACTCACAAATGGGTGATGTAAGTATCTAAGGTCATGGTTCACTCCTATGTCAGCTTCCTCTCTACAAGGCTTAGAGTATACTACCTTCAACGTAAAACTACATGGACTATATGGTTTGATGGGTGGATCGGAACCTATTTCAATTCCTAAATTTTCATCTGAGGATGGAAGATTAGGTAACGGTTTTGGTTGAGGCTCCGGTTCATCAAAACTAGGAACTTTCATAGAACTAAGAGAAAGGTCATCACTACAAGTGGTCAAACCTATATTCTCTAGTTGCGTTTGGTCCAAGGGTTCTACCTCTATTGGGTTTCCTATAGTCTCGTCTACTTCTTCTGGGTAAGTCACGGGCGGTGTGGGTGCCTCAAATGATGGTTGAGTATTTTGTGGGCTTATGTTATTTACCTCATCATTTCTTGCGTCTAAATCACCTATATCCTCATCATGTGTTTTAGTGGGATCTAACCTAAACATCTTCCTAAGTATCTCAATTGCTTCTCTAGGCATCTCAACTTCTAAGTCTGAATCATAAGAATCTTCCTCAATAATCTGACTACTATGTTCAATTTGCCTAAAGGTTTCATCATGTGTTCCTTGAGATTCAAAGTCATTGATCATAAAACCTAAGTCTTTCTGCTCAATGTGCTCATGTTCGGCTAAATCCTCCATCACATCAAGATCACCTATGTGTTTATTATGTATTTTGCTGAAGTCAATCCCCAACATGCACCTAGGTATCTCAAATCCTTTTTTATTCATCTCAAATTCTTGGTCCGATTCATAAGAATCATTCTCAATAACTTGATCACTATGTTCTTTTTGCCTAAAGGATTCCTCATATTTATCATATGTCTTAGTGAAATCTAATCCAAGCGTGCACCTAGGTGGTTCATAAGAAACTATCCTAGGTGAAGGCTCATATGGTGCATAGGTTTCACTAAATGAGGTATTTTGAGGGTTTGATGGAGCTCCTAAGGTGATATTTTCAAAAGTTTTATGCGCTTGGTCTCTTTTCTCAAGGTACTCACAAAAATCAATACGAGATCCTGTCCTCCTCATTTTCAATCCATCTTGATATATCCGAATTAGTATAATTATATTTCTTCATGTAAAACTCTAGTGTCGGATTTGGTGTATTCATGTTCTCCATATGGTGAATGGAAGAGTTAATGGAAAAAAATTTCACGAACAAAGACACAAAGAAAAGATAGACTACGAGAAAGCTAATAAAAAGAAAACAAAAATCTCACTAGATAGGAATCTAATGAGTAGACCTAATAAAAATAAATTCCAACCTAAGCAATAACTATTCCCCGGCAATGGCGCCAAAAACTTGATGCGTGGATTGCAGTCTACGCAAAAGGTTTTACCTCTCAAGGGATCTTGAGAAGCTTGCAATCCCCACCAGGCAGTGTACCTGACCGATGTAGTATAGTGAAGTGGCAAGTACCGGGGGATTGATCGTTCTNCCGTCTCCTTTTGCTCCAACACGTGACGGCCTAGACGTCACAAAGGGTGACGCCGTCACGCTTTAATTCCCAAAATCTTTCTGGCGCGTCTCGTGTAAACTTCATATCCACCTCTTTGTCAACACATGACGCCGTCACCTTGTAAGGTGTGACGCCGTCAGGTACTGTTTCCAGCATATTTTGAGACTTTGTTGTTTTCTTCACTTTTATGCTCCAAAAGCGTCCAAAATGCTTCCTTTTTCAGATTTCTTCTACAAAGTACCTAAAATGACAAAAGGAACGATTTAAGGCAATATTTGATCAAATAATTACGAATTAAGGCTTAAATGACCCCCTAAAAGCGTAACACTTTTCGCCTCATCAAAACTGTTGGCTTAGCAGTTGTTACTTTAGGCACCCACTTTTGATTTTGCCCTGTTGTTTTCTTGAAAAAGGACTTGTTAACTGTTTGTGCTTGCTTATAATTTGAAAAATTTTGGTTTTGCACTTGAAACAGTTTGCTTGTGATACAAAGTCTTGTTTTGCATAGCATTAGAAAGTGGTTTGGTGCCAGACTTTAACATGACTGCTCTGGGTATCATTTTAGCATTTGAGTGAGTTTGATTTGCAAACTTGTTGTTTACTGTAGCTTGTTTATTCCCATAAACCCTTGTATCCCTTAAAGTCACCTTTTTCCATGGGTTATTGTTACAATATGCAACAAAATGGTCAAAACTACCACCTATAAAACATGTCTTGTTCTGCATACCAAAATCACTACCTAGTTGTTGAGATTTCATATTATTCCAATTCCTTTGATTACCTCTAGGTGTTGACCTGTACATCTCTGTATATTTAACAGCATTCCAAATTACTGGTTTCTTAGTCTGTTGTTTAACCGCATTATTCCAATTCCTTTGATTACCTCTAGGTGTTGACCTGTACATCTCTGCATATTTAACAGCATTCCAAATTACTGGTTTCTTAGTCTGTTGTTTAACCGCCTTAGGAACGTTTTGTAACTCAACCTTAACTTTAGGCTTAGTCTCAGACACAACTTTATGAACCAAAGAGGTGTCATTTGAAACTTAAACAACTCATCAGCCTGTTTTTCACTAGTGTTCTCATTTACTTAGGCGCATAACCTAGAAATTCAGGTTCCTTAAACTCTTCTAATTTTGAAACTTAAACAACTCATCAGCCTGTTTTTCACTAGTGTTCTCATTTACTTAGGCGCATAACCTAGAAATTCAGGTTCCTTAAACTCTTCTAAACCAGTATGAGATAAATCAATGCCTGGGGGAGCAAACATTCCTCTATGAGGAGGTGGGACAGATTTATATCCTAGGCCTAATTTAGCTTTGTTCACTAGTTGAGCCTCTATAATCTTTTGAACACCTTTGGATGTATACTCAAGTGTGTCAACACTAACTGTATGTTTTCCTTTTGCTTGCTTAACTGTTCTAAATCATATTTAAGCATACTGATTTGAGCATCTCTATGTTCTAAGTCTCTTTTTAAGACAGCTATATCATCAGTGAAATTAGGCTCATTCTGTCTATAAAAAGCAAGTTGTTCTTCTAATACACCTAGTCCTCTTTTATAATTAGCCAAATTAAAGTAAGCATCATTAAGTTCAATTCTTTGTCTATCATATTTAACCTTAAGTGACTCTAATTCTTTCAATGTTGCACAAGATTTAGAGCAACTATCAATATATACCTCAGAGTCAGAGAAAGCCATCAGTGCAAATTCATTCTGAGCTTCTTCTTCTTCCATGAAGCTCCAATCAAAAGCAACTCCATCAATAGCTACCATAGCCTTAGAAGAAGGCTCATTCACAGTTACATCCTTGAAGTTGCCTTTCTTGTAATTAACTCTGTTTTGCTGTCTTAGGCTTCTGCATTCTCTTGCAAAGTGACCTCTCTTCCTACAGTTGTAGCATTCTACCTTTGACTTGTCATAGCCAGCAACATCACCTGAGTTAAGAGTGATTTTCTTTCCAGTTCTCTGAAAGTACCTCTTGGCCCTTATGCTCATCAAAGCTAACTGCCACTTCAAATCCATGCCTCCAAATCATCATCATGTATTTGAAGCAAGTCTTCATTGTAGAGATGGGCATCTAATGAGGCGAAAAGTGTTACGCTTTTAGGGGGTCTTTAATCCCTAAATCGTTATTTTATGATCAAATATTGCCTTAAATCTTTCCTTTTGTCATTTTAGGTACTTTTGGGAGGAATTCTGGAAAACATTGCATTTTTGACGTTTTTGGAGCATAAAAGTGAAGAAAATGACAAAGTCTCAAAACATGCTAGAAATCCTACCTGACGGCGTCAGTAGTTACAAGCTGACGCCGTCACTTGAAGACAAAGGAGGTGGATTCAGACTTTACCAGACGCCCAAGTGAAGGATTGAGAACTTTACACCTGATGGCATCAGGTGTTACAAAGTCCAGGCCGTCAGGTGTATTGCTAACAAGAGACGGCCCAGAAGGTTATATAAGCTGACGACGTAAGAAGTGGATCTAGGTGATCTGAAAACCCTAAACACAGCGGGTTGACGGCGTCAAGATTTATAACCTGACGCCGTCAGAATGTAATATCTATATATATTTTAGGATTTTCTTTCATTAAAGTGTGCAACTTTTGGGAGAACTTTAGGGATAAACCCTAGGTCGATTTTACTGCCCTTTTTCACCCTTGTTTCATCCATGCTTAATTAAAGATAAGTCTTCCATTAATCATTCAATATGTCTATGTGTTGTTTGATTCTATCTTATGCTTGTCTTTACATTAACATGCTAGGCTAGGTTTTTCTTGTGTTTGCTTAGATCTAATGAAACCTAGCTATTGATTATTGGTTGATGGTTTGTTATTAATTGTTGTGGGTGGGTGATATCGATGTTAGGCTTAGAAAAACTGGCTAACCTCCAATTGGTGACTTGCTTGAACCTTCTAAGAAACATGAATCGGATGTGTACTACGATTAATTTGGTTGTATTTAATGCATAAGTAATTATTAGTGATTTCATGGTTTGGATACTAAACGTGTCGCGATAGGATGAAGTATGCGCTTATAGTGTTAGGGAAGATCGTACACGGCCCTACGAATGGTATTAAGGAATACAACCCGTCATCTACACAATTGTAACAAACTAATCAACCGGTAAAAGATAGCTAGGGAGTAATGAAATCTAAGTAAACACGCTTTTCTCCTTATAAGTTTCACAACCACTTTTACTTTCTTGTTATTTTATTTTATTGCATTTGTAGTTATTTGGGTTAGTTGACTAGCAACTAATTCCGCCCACTCCTTCAGAAACCGAGATTTTTACTTGCTTCCATAAAATATAAAAATACAAAAAGAATCATCCCTCACCCTTAGACCTAATTAGAGTAGTTTTCAACCCTAACGACACTATTCCCCGAGAGAACGATCAATCCCCCGGTACTTGCCACTACACTATGCTACATCGGTCAGGTACACTGCCTGGTGGGGATTGCAAGCTTCTCAAGATCCCTTGAGAAGTAAAACCTTTTGCAAGGTTGCAAAACCTACGCATCAAGTTTTTGGCGCCGCTGCCGGAGAATAGTTATTGTTTAGGTTGAATTTTATTTTTACTTAGGTCTACTCATTAGATTCCTTTCTAGTGAGATTTTATTTTATTTTTCGAGGTTTTCTTTAATCTATCTTTTTTCTTCGTTCCTTTGTTCGTAACCATTACCATCCGCCGTCTTGGAAGGTGGTAATATCCTTGATCCCAACAACCCACCACAACAAAACATACCACAACCCAACCAACCTCATAGAGCCCGCACTTTAGGAGAATACTCCCGTCCTAGCCACTAAGGCTATCGAAACACCATTGAGCTCACTCAAGGAGCCAGTGTGTCTCCCTTGCGATCTGACACCATCCGGTTGGTGCAAATCGGATGTGCATTCCATGGACTTNATGAAATCCTACGAAGCTCCTAAACCTTCAAGCCAAGTGAACAAAATCACTTCTTCATGTGAGTATTGTAGTGGTCCCCACGACACTCGTGATTGCATGGAACTCCCCGAACAAGCTTTTGCGGACTACATATCCTCACGTACCGACGGAGCGGGAGAAAAGTGGCACACTTTCAAACCCGAGCCAAACCCTTACGGTGATTCTTACAACCCCTCTTGGAAAAATCACCCGAACTTTAGGTGTTAACAAAACCAAAACATGCCCCAAAACAATTCTTCCAATCCACCTAATCGTTTCCAACAAAACGGTTCATCCTCAAACCGTACATTCAATAACAATCCTTCCAATAACTAGGGTAGTATCAATAATTTTGAAGGATTGATGTCCAATTTTATGGCATCTCAAGACGCTCGTATAGCCAAGTTTGAATCCGATTTCAAACAAAGACAAAGCGAGATGACCAGTAAGATTGACACCTTGTTGAAAGTTCTCAATGCTCGAGAAATGGGAGCACTCCCAAGTGACACGGTCAAGAACCCGAAACTAAACGTTAACGCCATCTCTTCGTTTTCGTTCCTAGTTCTTTTCCACAATACCATTCGGTCAATGCCATGAGCACATGTTTCAAGCAAACCCAAGTTCCTCAAAGAGACCACAAAAGCAAGATATCCAACACTAAATTGGTCAACAACATAGTTGAAACACCACCCATTCAAAACCTTGACGAAGAATTCAAGGAGCTCCACCTTGAACGTCCGGTTATTGATGTTTTGGCACATGCTACTTACTATAATGCCCTATTAGAAAAATATGAGAAGAAGCTAAAGTTAGGTGACAAAGGGACCGCCTTCGTTCAAAACAAGTTACCTAAGAAATTAGATGATCCGGGCCTATTTGTTCTACCCTGCAAGATTGGTAATTCGGAGGCATATGATACATTAGCTGATCTTGGATCAAGCCTTAACTTACTTCCATTACCTCTTTACACCTCCCTCAAACTAGGAAAGCTTGAAGAAACTGAAGTAGTAATAGGCTTAACAGATGGAAGTGTAGCATACCCGGTTGGAGTAGTAAAGGACGTGTTAGTACACATAGGAAAATTAACTATTTTAGCCGATTTCCACGTGCTTGACATGGTTAGCGACCCTACATGCCCTTTGTTGATAGGAAGAGGATTTCTAGCTACCGCAAGTGCTATGATTGATTGTAAGGGATCTAAAATAGCGGTAGGAGAAGGAGAAACTTGGTCGGTATATGATGTTAAGAAACACGCCTATGACACCCATGAGGAACCAATGCCTCATTAGGCAGATGTTAATAGGAGACCCTCTAGATACGGACCGTGGGTGAATAGAGACTTCATAGGACCCCAACGCCCATTCTACCTAAAAGAAAAATTTGTAAACCGAACACAGACGGTAGAGCAACTTTTGGCTAGGGACACTGAATTTGATCCATTTGAAGACCCTCTAGTTTTTAGAAAAATGATTGACTTCCTAGGAGTTTTGCCAATTAACCTAGGAATGAATAGGTGGAAAAGCAAAAGTCATGAACATAAATGGAATTGGAAAAGGCCACCTAAGGAAGGAGATGGATCATTGCACATAAAGATGACATTATATGATCTGGATGGAGAGAAGTTTGAGAGGACATGTCTCACCGAGCGTACCAATAGGAAACTTCAAACCAAATTCAACCCTAAAGATGTCCTCGATGAGGAACTCACCTACGTTGGGTAGAGTGACTTTGAGTCTAGCTACAAGACTCGTTAATAAAGAAAAGCGCTTCTTGGGAGGCAACCCAAGCTTTATTTGTTTTGTTTGTTTGTTTGTTTGATTTTATTTGTTTCCGTATGTGCGTTTTATTTTTATTGCTAATGGTTCATGTCTCAAATTAAATTGTGAAAATGCTTTATTTTGTTTTTAACCTCGTCTTAACTACATATAAAGGTATTTTGCAAAAGATAAGTGTAAGAGAAATCTAAACTTGTTTTAAAGAGCGAATTGAACATGAATCATACCAATATAAAATACACATACATATTAATATTTGTTTGAGTCAAATGCTTGTATCGAGTCATAATGAAATCTTGCAGGATTCCAGGAATTAAGGTATTGGTTTTTCCAGAAATTTTCCGGAAACTAAACATAAAAATTCTGTCAGATCAGTTCTGACGGCGTCAGGTCTTACAACCTGACGGCGTCAGGCAGTAATTTTCTGAAAATTATGCAAGTTTTGTTTTTCTGCCGGGATATGAAAATTTACTAAATCTTTAACTCCAGGAATCTGCAAACATTCATTCCACAAGCATTATATCCTAATATAGATTTTACCGCCGATTTTACGCAAGGTTTGCCTAGATTGTTTTCTCAGGTTTAACAGGTTATATTGGACAAGGAGTCGTACATGGAATCAAGCTATTGGCGCTGCTTTAATCTTGAAGCTTCTACATCANTGCTTGTGTATGTACCGGTAGTATTTAGATTCTAGAACTTGCGTTAGTGACCATCCCAAGTCCACAAGTGAGACTACATTCGTGTAGTTAGATTTACTACATGATAAGAGGCATTAGGATAACCCATGTTTTATACCCGTATTATAATTACATTGACTTCATTAGTCAAGTAATTCTCCCACACCTTAGCGATGTACTCATTTTTAGTATACGATACCCCTAGTACACCCCTCCGAGCCTATCTTTTCATTTCCAACTTTAAGCATTTTACTTAAAGGAAGAATTTGTTTACAATCCACCCCAAATGTACACCCAAATCGCCTTAGCCTACCTTGTATGCACTCATCTTTAGTGCATTATTGTGAAAACATCTGTTAAACCCTTAGTTAATTGTCTTATTACTTACATGGTTGCTAAGTCGAGTCATATCCTTGTACATATTGTTTTGGGACGATTGGGACTCATGGGTAAAGTACTAATGTAATGGAGTAATGGGGAAGAAGTCAATTATTACCCCCATTTGTGCGTTAATATTTTAAAGTACTCCAAGTTTCGATTATCTTAGTTCAAGTCATTAGAATAGTCATTTGTAAAGTATATAAAAGTTCAAGTATAAGGGGAGAACCGAGGCCCCCATGATGTATTATTTTTGATGGTAGGGCAAGAGTGTATGAAAACAAAAATCGAAAAAACAAGAAAAAAAATTGGAAAAAGAAAGAGAAAAAAAACATACGGACTACCATCCCGTTTCCTTTTATGTTTATTTATGTTTTTGTTATTTTCTAATTAGCTTAAGTTGAGTCGAGTCTTGGCTTAGCAACGCCACATTGTACATGTATTTGACCAAGATAATTAACTCGCCACCAGTAAAAATATCCTTTATTCCAACAAACCGTGTTTATCATATCCCTACACCTAACATTACAACCCTTGAAAAGCCCTCTTTGATAGTTTATCTTAGGTGCTTACGCCTAGTGGAGGAGGTTTTCGATCCTTTCCCAAGCCTATGGTAATCAATTTGCTATGACAGGTAGTGAGTGATATTTTTTTATTTCCATTTAGTTATATAGGTTTATAACACCCGAGAGATGAGAGTATCCAAACACTATTTATGAGGTGCTAGTGTATGATTTCCGTGCTTGTTATGACTAGGGTGGAATGACTATTTGTTGTAATTACTTTTATATTAGTGTTAAATGACCCCTAGCCCATATTTTAATTGGAATAAAAGCGTATTTTCTTGAGGACAAGCAAATCTCAAGTGTAAGGGTATTTGATAGGCGAAAAGTGTTACGCTTTTAGGGGGTCATTTAATCCCTAAATCGTTATTTTATGATCAAATATTGCCTTAAATCTTTCCTTTTGTCATTTTAGGTACTTTTGGGAGGAATTCTAGAAAACATTGCATTTTGGACGTTTTTGGAGCATAAAAGTGAAGAAAACGACAAAGTCTCAAAATATGCTGCAAATCCTACCTGACGGCGTCAAGAGTTACAAGCTGACGCCGTCACTTGAAGACAAAGGAGTTGGATTCAGACTTTACCAGACGCCCAAGTGAAGAATTGAGAAATTTACACCTGACGGCGTCAGGTGTTACAAAGTCCAGGCCGTCAGGTGTATTGCTAACAAGAGACGGCCCAGAAGGTTATATAAGCTGACGGCGTCAGAAGTGGATCTAGGTGATCCGAAAACCCTAAACACGGCGGGTTGACGGCGTCAGGATTTATAACCTGACACCGTCAGAATGTAATATCTATATATATTTTAGGATTTTCTTTCATTAAAGTGTGCAACTTTTGGGATAACTTTAGGGATAAACCCTAGGTCGATTTTACTGCCTTTTTCAAGGGTTTTTCACCCTTGTTTCATCCATGCTTAGTTAAAGATAAGTCTTCCATTAATCAATTCAATATGTTATGTGCTGTTGATTCTCTATGCTTGTCTTTACAATAACATGCTAGGCTAGGTTTTTGTGTTCTTAGATCTAATGAAACCTAGCTATTGATTATTGGTTGATGGTTTGTTATTAATTGTTGTGGGTGGGTGATATCGATGTTAGGCTTAGAAAAACTGGCTAACCTCCAATTGGTGACTTGCTTGAACGTTATAAGAAACATGAATCGGATGTGTACTACGATTAATTTGGTTGTATTTAATGCATAAGTAATTATTAGTGATTTCATGGTTTGGATACTAAACGTGTCGCCATAGGATAAAGTATGCGCTTATAGAGTTAGGGAAGATCGTACACGGCCCTACGAATGGTATTAAGGAATATGATACACACAAATGTATACGTGAGGGGAATCCACTAATCAACTTTTGTGAAAAGACCGACTAGCGAAACTCGTGAATACAATATATGTATCTATGTGATACCGGGCAAGTGATCACCCGGGTCGTGTCATAACGAGGTGTGCATAGCAAATATCGTGAGAGATTTGAGATTAAAATGCTTGTAAGGATGTTGAGAGATTATTTGGTATTGTAAAGCAATTACGCCAAGCAACGAAATCTAAAAACGCGCGTATTAATTAAAATTAACGGCAACACGCAAAAATAAAAGTGAGATCTAAACACGACTAGTTCTACGGGCATACTAATATTTTTCTTATGTACTAAATGACAAAACAAAATTTTAGAAAAAAGAAAATTAAAAATTTAATTAAAATTCTAATTATTATGAATTAATTACTAATTATCACTAATTAAATTCTAATAAATACTAAAACTATTCTAAAAAATTTGAAACTTTTTAAATAAATACTATAAGTTAACAAGGACTTAAGAAAAATGTAAAAGGTGGTGGCACAGTTCAAAAATAAGCAACAAATAAGCACTACAGATTTATAAGCTAACTTAAGCAAAACAAACAACAACTAGTTATATATTAAATGTTGCAAGGAATTATTGAAAAAGACCCAAGGGCGAGTGGTAGTGCAGTGTGGTTGTGTTTGTGTTCCTGTGAGAGCCAAGAGGTCTCAGGTTCGAGCCTGCCTCTTGGCGTTTTGCAAAAACATTTTATTTTTATTTTTCTTTTTACAAAGTATTTTAACAACAATTGTAATCAATTTCTGTGAAAGAGCTTTTACTGAAAAGCTTCTAATAAGCTTGTGCAAACTTTAAACTCCAATAGAGGTGATGTCAAGGCTTAAGTGAGTTTTGGGATAAACTTTTTACACAACTAACCACATAAGCTAACAACAAGACAACCACAAAATGACATAAGTTCTAAATAACACAAATGAGCTTAAAAATAACAAGTACACAAACTGAGGATAAGCTGGAATTAGAATCAACGAACTCAGTGTTTGTACTGGTGCGTATAGCAGCAACAGTCCAAATATGAGCAATTAAGGGGACACAAATAAGCAGGCAGATAGGATGAAAAGTGCAAACAAATATCACACATAACAAAGTGGTACTGGTAGCTATACAAAACACCAAAAATCAAACCATAAACTCAAAAGGTGAACAAGATCTGAGCTAGAGAAAAACGGGTCAAACTGCAAATACAAGGTGCAGGGCCAATGGGTTGCCAAATAGTCCACTTGGGACTCAATTTTAGATGACCAAATGAATTCAAAATAGTAAAACTCTTTTTGATCTTGAAAGACAAGCCACAAGAGATGACAAAACAACAAACTTTATCAAATTTCAACCACCTATGAGGCTTAGAATTGATTAAGAGATCTGTCTTATTTTGACAGCCCTAAAAAACTTTGGCTTTTGAAGATTTGCACCAGTTGACTAATCTGAGATTGTGGTGGTCCTAGATGAAAAATTATGTTGTATTCAGTTACAATAAGCCCAGATTTAGCAACCTTTACACTTTTTTTTTATCAAAAAGGGAGATTTGGCAATCCAAAATTCCAACAGTTAAGCTGTTGTGAAGTTTTATAGCTAATTTTGACTTTTTACCTTAAAACTACTAAAGTAATGGTTTGACTGTGATAACTTGAACCTAGGGATGAAGTCTCAACAGGTTTTAAACACTGAAAGGTTCATAGGCTCGTTGAAACAACTCAATCCAAACACCCCTATAAAACTGTTTTTGACAGATTATTTGAAGCAAGGGAGGGATTTAATCCCTTAAACTGAGATTTAAGGTGATCTTAGGCTAAATTAAACATAAATAAGCTGAAACAAACAACAATTAACAGCAACAAATAACTAGGACGAATTATGCAAGATGTATTCTAAAAACTGAAGTTAGAACTTACAATGAGCCTTGTGCTCAAGACCACGGGTAAACCAGTTTCTAGCCCAACCTATCACTTCCCATGAAGTTCTAAACCATTTCCATCCACCAGTTCTTGCTAAGGTACTCTGCAACACTTGATTTTGATTCTACTACTATGCTTCTCTTTTTCTTTATATATTTTATTTTGTATTTAGGAGCTTAAGTAAACCATTGAAAGTATTTGAGATAATAACTGAGCATAAGTAAGATGTTTGCAAAATTCTTTAACCAATAATGAGACTGAAATAAAGAACAAAGTTGGGATTTTAAAAACTGGAAACTTATATTAAGTTTGAAAAACTGATTACAAAAGAGAACTAGTTATTGAATTAAAGAACTACATAAAAATTGTTGGGTTTTAAGTTAACTCTACTTCTGTGTATACTCTACTGCTGGTCAGACAACTCTACTGCTAGTGTAAAGTCTCTACTGCCAGACATGACTACTGCTGAGACTCTACTGCTGGAAGTATACTGCCATGATAACTCTGCTGCTTGGTGATAAGATTATGTACGTGAACTTGTATTTATAGTAAAGATGTTTTGTAATATTCTATTGTGTTAGAATATCTTTGTCTTGTGTAGGAAGTTGATGTAAGCCCGTAGGTTTCCTTGGTGTATAAAAGGAGATCCTAGGGTTTGTCTAGAGTACGTATTATTCTAGTATTCATACACTTCAAGGTTGTAAAACCCTAGCACTATTCAGAGTGCTCGTATTAATTATATTGAAGTGTTTAAGGTGTGAATTACCTGTGTTCATGTTCTTTTTAAGTTAATCATTATATTCCGCGTAGTGATTAATTTTTCAAACAAGTCAGCTTTTATACCTTATTGTCTTAGTTTATCTAAGATAATAATATTAGATCAACTGCTCAACTGGGATCAACAAGTGGTATCAGAGCTTGTGATCTAGAAGCTGTGATCAAGAAGAACTCAACCAATTCACTTAATTTCTTTTCAACACAACTAAAGCAATGGGTGATGAAACTCATATGGTTACTGCCTCCAAGGTTCCTATGCTGAAGCAAGGTGAGTACGAGCTATGGAAGATGAGAATAAGGCAATACATCCGCATGATTGACTACAAGATGTGGGATGCTATTGTAAAAGGTACTCAAACCACAGTGATTGTTGATGGTGCCTCTGTTGCTATCAAAGGAAAGGAAGCTGAAGATCTCAAGAAGTTGGAGATAAAGGCTCATAGTATTCTTTTAATGGGAATACCCAATGAATTTCAGCTTGACTTTGAAGAAATTGAGACTGCTAAGGAGCTTATGGATGCTGTAGAGACAAGATTTGGTGGTAATGATGCCACTAAGAAGGTCAAGAAGAATGCTTTGAAGCATCAATTTGAGAACTTTATTGCTCTCAGTGGAGAAACTCTCGATGGCACTTATAACAGGCTTCAAAGGCTTGTGAGTCAGCTAAAGCTTTCTGGATACACCATCCCTCAGGAAGATGTAAATCTTAAATTTGTTAGAAGCCTTGCACCTGAATGGAGCATGCATACTGTTGTGTGGAGAAACAAGAATGATTTTGATACAATGAGCTTGGATGATCTATACAACAACTTGAAGGCTTATGAACCTGAGTTGAGAGCTGCATCAAATTCTTCTACATCAGCTGCTCAAAATATTGCTTTTGTTTCTGCTAAAGGCAATAATTCATCAGAGACTCACTCTGCTGCTTATGGAGTCTCTACTGTTAGCACTAGCAACTCTGCTGCTGGTTCTGACAACTTGGATACTGCAAGTGATGCTGCTATCTGTGCATTCTTGGCTGATCTCACAACAACCACTCAAGTACTCAACCAAGATGCTGATCATATTGATGCTGATGACCTGGAAGAAATTGATATGAAGTGGCAAATGGCTATGCTGACTTTGAGAGCAAGAAAGTTTTTGAAGAGAACTGGAAAGCAGATCAAGCTTAATCCACAGGGCAACTTGGGCTTTGACAAGTCAAAGATGGAGTGCTTCAACTGCAATAGGAAAGGTCATTTTGCTAGGGAATGCAGAGCTCCTAAGAAGGCTGGAGACCCTACCAAGAAGGCAGCAGAAGATTCAAAGCAAACTACTGCTTTGATATCCTGTGATGCTTTGGGTGATTATGACTGGAGTGACTTGGCACAAGAAGAACCAAACCAGGGTTTGCTTGCAGTGACAGGGCATAACTTTGCTCTAATGGCTTATGCCTCTTCATCATCTGGCTCAGATTCTGAGGTATCTAATGAAACTAATGAATCTTCTTGTTCTTTTAAATCATGTGCTGACACTTTAGAAGAACTTAAGGCTAGGAATGAGAGCTTAATAAAAGAAGTTGAGTTTCTGAGAGTTGAAAACATAGGATATAAAGTAGGGATTGCACATGTTGAAAAGAAACTTGAATATATGCAAGAACTTGAGATAGAATATGTTGATAGGATTGATTTTCAGCGTGGTGAAATTGATATTAAAAATGCTGAAATAGAGATGTTTAAAAGAAAGTTAGTTGAGTCTGAAAAGGTTAGAGAATTAGCAATTGAGGAAAAGGATAAGCACATCATTAGAGTTAATAAACAAAAATATGCTACTTCTGTCCTTGATGGCCATGATAAAAACATAATTGAATGTCAACTAATGAGAAAGAATAGTGGCATAGGATACAATGAGGTTCCACCTCCCAAGAAAAGTGCACTTGCACCCCCAGGACAGGAACTCTCATTTGTAGATGTTGAAGGGCTAATAAAAGAAGCAGGTGAATTTAGTAAGTCACTTATTAAGATACCAGAGGTTGAAAATGTAAATTCTGGTGCACCAATCATTGAAGATTGGGTGTCAGATACTGAGGATGAATTAGATGAGTCAACCACTAGGTCAACAAAGTGTGCTAAAAAGGAGGAAATTCCTCAAGTTGTTAAGCATAAAATTAATCAGGATAAGTTCCTAAAACCTGTGTTAGGTCATGCTTTGTCTAAAAAGGTTGTTGAGTACAAAGAAGTACCTAGAGAACAAATGAAAAGGTTTAATAACAAGCCTAGGGGAAACCAGAGAAGTTTTAATGGTCTAGTCTCAAACAGATTAGGCAATGACTTTCATCTTAATAGGAAGGCATGTTATAATTGTGGTAGTTTTGAGCATCTTATTGCTAAATGTGCTAACTATCAAAAACCTGTTTGGAACCAACATACAAGAGTGAATCATCAAAATTTTTCAAAAAGAGATCACTCACCTACTAAAAGAAATATGGTTCCAAGAGCAGTACTGTTGAGATCTGGTGCTACTAGAACAATTGTTGCTGCTCAACCAAAAAGGCCTTTTCAAAATAAAACAACTGGGTCTACTGCTACTTCAAGAGTAAACTCTGCTGCTCAGGCAGGTTACTCTACTGCTATGTCTAAGAACCTACCAAACACAGTTGTTGGGCATCATTTTTATGCTGTAAAGGCCTCAGCTTGTTGGAGTTGGAAACCAAAATCAAATGCTTTAACTAAAGTTTCCAACAACAACAGTGCATCAATGGATCTCACTAAATACAATTATGTTGATGACAAGGCAGATCCAAGTCAGTAATGGCTTGGGTCAAAAAGAGAAACTAATTTCTCTATTTTGTGTGTAGGGCAATCTACTAGATAAGCTAAAAGATCAAGGTATTATAGATAGTGGATGCTCTGGACACATGACTGGTGACATTTCCCAACTTGAAGATTTTGTGCCTATTGATGGAGGAAGTGTTGCTTTTGGGAATGATCCTACAGGTGGAAAGATTATTGGAAATCAATCAACTAACTCTGCTGCTAAGGAAGCTGGTTCACAGAATGAGTTTGTGCTAATTGAAAAGTTGAAGCTTGGATCAAATGGTTCTCCTACACAGGAGGAAAGCAGTTCACAAGATGATGTTGTCCAAGATTCTACACCTGTAAGTGATGAAATGGTTACTGAAGAACCAAAAGTTGATGAAGCAGTGGAACCAGTTAAGGAAACTACTTCTAGCAGCAGTCTTCCTGACTCTACTGATAATGAGCACTCTGCTGCTGGACCAAGTAACACTACTGCTACTAGCTTAGCAGCAGAGCAGGATAGTGTTAACATAAGTAAGACCCAATCCAAGGCAACATCTATTGTGAGTGATTCTCATGAGTCAAACACAGGTGATGGATTCCCTAGCCAAATGGAAAACATAGGGGGCTCAGATGATCAAACTAGGTTTGATACTGAGTTAATGTCCCAAGACTCACCTCTCAGGGAAGGTCACACATCCCGAAGTGAGGAGGACAGGATTGAAACTGTTGAATTGATGGCTAACCCCAATGTACAAAATGTCAATGTCAATGATTCACCTCTCGGACCAGGTAATACAGGTCGAAGTGATGAGACTAGTATGCAACAAATAAAGGAATTGAGGGATACTTGTACCAACTTGGAAACTAAGTGTAACAACTTGGAATTCAAGGTTACTGCTCTTGAGACTCTCACAGCTGCTCAAGGGAACTTGATCAACACTTTGAAGCAACAAATGGAGG
>LBNU01037247.1:4119-16118 GCA_014162995.1 Artemisia annua | reverse complement strand
CAACATCCAAATTCCAAAAACCCAAATTCAAGAACCCTAAAATCATGCTTAACGATCGAACATGGGCCAAAAGCCACAACATTGTGGCTGAACTTGATACTAATGTTCTTCCTGCTGAGTTTACTGATATGGCAAATTTTCTAAATGCTACAACTCTTAAGTATGCATTGACTGAGAATCCAACCATTTATGCTTCTCATGTCAAACAATTTTGGGCTACTGCCACGTTGAAGATATACAAAGGAGAACAGTATATTAGGGCTTATGTTGATGCACAAAAGGTTTTGGTCTCTGAAGACAACATCAGGCACACCTTGCTTTTTGATGATGAAGAAGGTTCAAAAGGTCTTGTCAGAGATAAACTTTTTGAAGGACTGGAGGCTTTGGGCTATGTGAGGAGAGGAACTGGTTTGAAGTTTCAAAAAGGTTTTTTCTCTACTAAATGGAAATTTTTGGCACATACTCTATTACACTGTTTTAGTCCAAAAGCAGCTGGGTGGAATGAGGTTAATGCAGCCATAGCATCTGCTATGATCTGCTTAAGCAAAGGAGACCCATTTAATTTTTCAAATATGATTTTTGAAGGGTTTGTGTCAAATGTCAAAGGAAAAACTTTAACTTATCCACGGTTTGTCCAATTACTTATAAATGATCAGATTGAACTAAACAGAACCCACAGATCTATTTATGAGTGTCCAAAAATGGGTTCAGTGTCTTTTACTTTCTTAGCAAAAGCAAATAAAGATTTTACTGGTCAGGACAAGCCTCTTACTCCTTTTCTGCTGCTTTGTGATAAGATTATGTACGTGACCTTGTATTTATAGTAAAGATGTTTTGTAATATTCTATTGTGTTAGAATATCTTTGTCTTGTGTAGGAAGTTGATGTAAGCCCGTAGGGTTCCTTGGTGTATAAAAGGAGATCCTAGGGTTTGTCTAGAGTACGTATTATTCTAGTATTCATACACTTTAAGGTTGTAAAACCCTAGCACTATTCAGAGTGCTCGTATTAATTATATTGAAGTGTTTAAGGTGTGAATTACATGTGTTCGTGTTCTTTTTAAGTTAATCATTATATTCCGCGTAGTGATTAAGTTTACAAACAAGTCAGCTTTTATACCTTATTGTCTTAGTTTATCTAAGATAATAATATTAGATCAACTGCTCAATTGGGATCAACAAAAATTAAAAACATAACATAACTAAGCATCCTCTTATAAGGCTTACATAAGGACCTATTTATACTAGAACACTAAACTAGGGACTTCTCTCTTGTTTTTGCTTGTTCTGTGTGTGTAAGCAGCCTGGAGATGACCTTTTTGCTTTCCTGGACAAATCCCATTCGTTGGATAGGGTTTGGGATGATTACAACCTTTAAAATGGGTTTGGCGCCCCCTTGATGGCTTGAATGATGCCCTGGAGTGGGATGTTTTAGCAAGTGGTGTGGTGTAGTAGGGGACAAAGATGTTGGGTGATGGCAGGGGTGATTTGACTGGTTCTTTGGCGGGCAACAATGAGGAAGAAGGAGAAGTTGCCCTGGTTTGATTTGTTGACCTGTGGTGTAGGGTTTAGGCCAGTGGGGTAGTGGGCTGGATTTAGGAAAAGGGGTAATAGATTTATAAAGGGTCCATTTGGTTTACTAAATAAATAAGCACAAGGACCCATTATGTAAATCTGAAAATTCAGGGACCAAAAATGTCATTTTCCCGAAATTTGTTTCAAGGACTATTCTTGTCATCTTGTAATTCCATAAGGACCTTGAACGTTTATTTCCAAATTAAAACCACCGGGGGTCATTTCTGCCAATTTGCAAAGTTGAGGGACCAATTTTGCCAAATGTTGCAAACTTTGTTCCAAGGAATATTTCTGGCATCATGTGATTCCCCAAGGTACATTTTGACAGTCTGAGCTCCTAAAATGGTAATTTGCTTCCCCGGCTTCGGCTTTTAACACGCTGTCCAATCTCGTGCTCGTTTTTGTCCTTTTTGGCATATTTCATGCCCGTTTATGAAATATCCGTACCTGCACGATCACAAACACAAAAACACAATATCTTTGGTATTTATGGTTAGTTTGTGTCTGTTTTGGTCTTAATTTGGCAAAGAAAAGATGTGTGAATAAGCACACATCAGAATACAACCCGCCATCCACACAATTGTAACAAACTAATCAACCGGTAAAAGATAGCTAGGGAGTAATGAAATCTAAGTAAACACGCTTTTCTCCTTATAAGTTTCACAACCACTTTTACTTTCTTGTAATTTTATTTTATTGCATTTGTAGTTATTTGGGTTAGTTGACTAGCAACTAATTCCGCCCACTCCTTCAAAAACCGAGATTTTTACTTGCTTTCCATAAAATATAAAAATACAAAAAGAATCATCCCTCACCATTAAACCTAATTAGAGTAGTTTTGAATCCTAACGACACTATTCCCAGAGAGAACGATCAATCCCCCGGTACTTGCCACTACACTATACTACATCGGTCAGGTACACTGCCTGGTGGGGATTGCAAGCTTCTCAAGATCCCTTGAGAAGTAAAACCTTTTGCAAGGTTGCAAAACCTACTGATGTAGGTTTTACCGACCAGGTTTTAATATTTATAAGTGTCTCGTTTACCTAAGGTCTACCTAATTGCACTAACGGGCAGTGTACCCGGTCGTGTGAGGTATAGCTAAATGGTAAAGCCGAGGTCGTCCCAAGAGCTATGCGTTTGGATTCTAATTAGAGTCTATGTCACGTTTATCAAAAGGGGGTTTATGATTAAAGAGATTAACTAAACTAATAAATGTAAATAAACGGAATATGAAAGTAAATGAGATTTATATAATGTAATCAATAGGCATGGTTTTCTGGCAAACAACTTAAAGGGATGATAATTAAGATCTAATTCTCAAACCGTTGTAAAGGCGGTAGACTCCTATGGTCAATTCGTCTACCCTATGATCCTAGATTCCTCACCAAGGTAATGGTTAGTGACCAAGGGTCATCTGGAAATCTATTCTCAGTAATAAAAGTAACGGTGTCTATTATTGTTTCGTCTGGGGATTCAATTCATTTCGGATCAGAGGGTTAAATCACCTATGTCTATCTTACACCTTGTCCTATCCAAAACTATTGTAAACCGTGGGTTCATCGGTACGAAGATGTAAGAGTCATTAAGTGCCTCTACTAACATGGATAAGTCTAGCGGATGCGGCATGGTCAGATCTTACATCCCTCTAATTCCGTTAAGCGTATAGCATTGGTAGGTGGTCCTAGGGTTAATTCGCACATGTATGGTGATATTGCTATCACCAAGTCACATCCCTAGCGACTTGCTTCCAAGGGTTAATTCCACAAGTCTCTAAGGAACAACCAATGTAAAACACTACGGGAACTAGAATGTCCCAAGACTCGCCATGAAAGTATACAAACAAAACTAATAATAAACTAGAAATAAAGATCAAATAATAAATCACTAAATAATTAATCATTACGCCGTAGTTAGATATATTGCTACGCCGTAGTCAAATATATGACTACGCCGTAGCTCTATAATTAACTACGCCGTAATTAATTAATTAAGCGACAAAAGCAATTTAATAAAACACGAAAGACATCACGACAATCAATAATCATGAAGAATCAATATTGTAATCAAGAATAATGAAACTTAATAAATAAATGAGTGTCGAAAAATAATACATATCGTGCTAGATAAATACTTTTGTTCCCCTAGTCGAATATCGGGGCAAAACCCCGAAAGTTTTTCCCCTAAAAACCTACGCCATCAAGCTCTCTTCTTCCTCTTTTTTTTTTGTCTTCTCTCATCGGCAGGAAAACCAAACGAAACCCTTAATGTTAGGAATCATCCTAACACGAGAATGTGACAACATTACGAGATTACATTAGTTATCTTTGTTAGGCTCAAACACATGGACTGAAACCGTCATTTAAGTAAAGTCAAGTGTTGTAAGGCCTATATAAACCCCTCCATACTTCCATGGAGGGGTGATGCTTTGTGTTTAGTCTTTTCATTTTCCATATCAATAAAAACACCTAGTTATCCCTTCTCTCTCTAGTTTCTCTCTCTAAATATGGCTACTCTTTACTTCCATAATCCCCGACCTCCCGATTCACAATATCAACCTTAAAACACGATCCTATCAAGTGGCATCAGAGCCTCGTTACTGTTATTGGTTGATTTTGTGGTCAATTCTTGTAAAAAATGTCCCTTTTTTAAACTGTTATAATAAGTTTTGTACAATTTGTGATTAATTTTTTGTTATAACAGATTAAATGGTTGTATAAAGTTATATCCAGATCTGGTCTTTCTTTTTGTCTCATTATCCTTGGTATCTGTGGTCAAAACAGTCAAAAAGGTGAATCTTGGTCTCGTTTTTCTGGGTATTTTCTGTGTTTTTCTGGGTTTGCATGAAGATCATCGAGTAAGCATGAAGATCATCGAGTAAGCATGAAGATTATCGAGTAAGGTGTTCTTTTGTGGCGAGTTAGCCCGTTAGCGAGTAAGCTAACACTCCTTATTGTTAATCGAGTAAGGAATTCTACTCTATGGACTAAGGGAAACTATACTTCTTCAAAATTTCATTATCGAGTAACCAAAACTTTCCGAGTAAGAACTTACCCGTTTGACCTCAGATCTACTCATCACTGGTTAAGAAATGAAAAAGAAGGAGATGAAGAGATGATGACTTGGAACGTAAACAACCACACTTTAACAACCACAAATCCAGATCTCAGATCTGCTCAAGCTACACAAAAACTTTTATAAATTTTAAAAGCTTGAACATGAATACATCACAGATCCCTATCCTAACCCATCTCCAAACACACCAACTAGTCACAAACCTATCTCCAACCAAACGTCCCAGTGTAACTACAAAAGAAATTAACGACAAAAGATCTCAGTTGTGTATTCAGTATTATCTTTTATAAGATAAGATCTTTTAAGATCTTTAACAATCGAATACAAACTTCATCACATATCCAAAAACACATCGTCTAAATATAAAACAAAACGAGATGAAAATTCTTTTAGATCTCAGGTTACTCTTTGTGTGTTCAAATACACGTCCTAAGACATGAGCCACAAGAATAATCTCATCATTGATCTATTTTGAAGCGTTGCTTCTGTGAATATACGAATGAAAAGGGCAGAATCTTAACAAGCGTGTCATGTTCTACCTTTAATTCGCTTGTGAAACGTAATACATATCAAGAATAAACCTACCTGGTCTCGTAATCTTCAAGATATCCCAATAAAGTGTTGTGTTTCTTCATTATTCTCGTAATTGTTGATAAGAAACAAGGCTTGAGTAATATTGGTTTGTGTTTGTGTTATACAAAACTTGAAAGAATTTGAGATGGGGACAAATTTTTTTTGTGTGACTTCAAGTTTATCTAAGAGATCGATTGATGGAGATTGATGTGATTTGATAAGTGTGAAATGAGATCCGTTTGTCTTTACTGATTTGAGAGAAGATATGAGCAATGGGGGCGGATGAATGTATTACTATGGTTACCAAATGAAAACNCCCATGGACTAGAAGCCCATTTCATCTGGACTAGTTTCGGACTTGGATTAGTTTAGACTTTGTTTAGTTGTACTTTCCTTCTTTTATAGTTTTAGTATTCCTTTGTACTTTCAGATTTTTCCATTTTTCCATTTTGTTTTAAGTCTTCCGCATGCGTTGTATGCTCTGTATGCTTTGATATGTCACCATAGTGTAGCGCTCAGGACCCATGTCGGGTTGGGGTGTTACAGTTATGGTATCAGAGCCCAGGCTGCGACTTGTAGTACATAAGTTATGGCCTGTGAAGTTTTGGACCCTTAGGTTTGCACCTTAGAAGCTTTAGGAATAACTTTGGAAGGTTTGCCTTAATTTTGCCCCTTAAGAGCTTTATCATGACCGGTGAGAATTGGGTAGATTTATGATCAGACGTTGGTTTTCTTGCTTCCGCTTTACTCTGATTTATGCCTTTGCTTTTCATTAAGCTCTTACAAGATCATTCATTTTGGAGACTTAGAAGACTTATCAGGATTTGCGACATGTGTTTAGGATGCCGCTAGACCTCGTAGTATGCCTTATAAGTTTCATTTCCTGGAGTTATCATTTCCTTTTGAACTTCGATCCTTGATTCGTTTGACATTCGTTTAGATGCCTTTCGTTTGTTCAGAGGTTCACGTATGTGTGAATCCTACGTGTTCGACACATTTTATGACTTTTCCTTGCTTTCGTTTCTTTCTTCATTGATGATTTTTGACCTTACCTTTCTACCCCTATGAACGTTTTGTGACTTTTCATCGTGTATATTCAATTTATCTGATGTGTTCTGGAGATATTTGGAGACGATTTTGTTGTGCTAATCTGTTTACGTTGGAGATGTTCGATTCGATGTTATTTTGGATTAGGATTTGTTTCCTGAGGATTATGATGATGACGACTGTCCTTTTATGTTTGTCACCTTTGACATTTTGTGAAGTTCATATTCTACACCATGATTCTTAACCAAATAATCGTTTATGACAACCTTGTTCTGAAACTCGTGCGTTGATTTCCCCACTGTTGTAAGATACTTCTCTGATGAGACTCGCCTCGAGAGTTATTCGATTTGTTTGGAACGTTCCCTGTGTATCTTTGTGTGTTTTTGTTTTATTCGTGGAGGAGAATGATGATTGTATTTATTGTTGGAAGCTGAATCGTGTCTTATTTTATGAAGGGTACAGGATATTCACAGTATTTCTTTTCATATTTGTGCGTATAATGCCAATTGTATTGGTTACCTTTCCGACATTCCTATGAAATTGATAAATCGTTACTTTCATGAATACGTGGACTAATTGTCATAGTATGACATATTAGTGTGTTCAGAGACGAAAGAGAAGCATGAGAATCATCTTCGTTTTCGGTGATGAATTTCTACGATGGAAGGAAGCAGTTTGAATTGAAGCACACAGATCTATCAACTCTATTCATCTTAGTTGTACTAATATGTATAGAGTATCGAAGCAGGAGCTGGACCGGATGGCACGAAGACGGTGGTGATATCGGAGATTTCCACGCATAGGAGGAGAGACAACACAAGTGGAGTTATAGTAGAGCGTTGACTTGGACTATCTGCTTGGGAGATCGGCGGAGATTTTCCTTCGGTAGAAGATTATTCAAGCTACATGGCGCACCACAATGATCGTGACCGAGAATTTCAAATTGGTTCCCACTTTCAGAAGAGGTGCAGAAGAGTTAGACGTCTTGACATTTGAAGAAGTTTTGGTTCGCGACGCGTTAGATCTTGGATTCGTTCTTATGTGTACGATTATTCTATCTCTTCGGTTATGCCTTTGATATGTTTTGATACTCCGATTCGGGACTTGGAACGTCTATGTGAATATGGTACCCATCTCTTGACGAGATTCTGGATACATTGGATGATTTGATTTGTACTCATTCAATTTTGGTAAGTCCTTTATTCATTCAGATTTTGGTAGGAGTTGATGAAGGTTTATCGTTTAGTTCTACCGCTATGTTTGCTTTGTAGGTTTATGTGCTTCGCATATCTCCTTGTAGAATTTTATCTATCATCTGTCATCTGTCATCTGTCATCTGCTACAATTTGTTTCACATTTGATTGGATCAGATTTGTTATGATTTACATTCTGTTGGAGAGCCTGGGGCTATCCAAGTGTGTCAGGATCGAGTCATGAGAAAATTTGGTTGTGAAGATCCTTTTGGAAGAATCTCCCTATGCGTGAGGATAATTGTGACGTTCTTTTATGATTTGCTACACCTCCATTTAACTTGTGCGACGCCAATTTCGCGGACGAAATTTTTTTTTAGAGGGGAAAAATTGTAAGACCCGAAAATTTTGAACATCTAAAATACCCAAAATACCCCTATAATTTTGAACTTTCGATGATTATAACCTAAGTTTAATAATAAGATTTTGTACATTTCAAACTATATGTTCTACATTAAAATATAAATCCTAAAACTAAATTACTAAACTTTCCTAAACTTATATTATTACACTAAAGGGACCCATATCCTTCTTCTCATAACATACACGTTTTCTATTTGTTTCCATATACATGAAACCGATTTTTTTTCGTCTCGCACTTATCCCCTAGACTCGTTAGTTAAGTGAAGATAAGAACAAAGCAAATCTCCCCATAATATAAAAGATTTCATGCATTACTCTCCCAAATTAATAAACACGGTTATACCATATTTATGCACACGCTTTGCTTTCTCTTCAAACAATATATTGGTTTCCCCTATCACTCTTGCACCGACCACAAACTAGATAACACACAATATATTCAGCCGCCATAAACTCTCTTGGTTCAAGGCTGTAAAAAAAAAAGGTGTACGACAAGGAGGCTGGGTAAGGTGTTGATCGTGGTCTTTCTGGTTCAAGGAAGTACGTAGTTTTGGTTGTGGTACATACTGGTTCGAGAGGGATTGGGTTGTGTTGTTTCGGCTTTGGTTTTGGTTTCAACTCGACAGATCCTTGGTTCCTCATTCATTTACATTCGATTCACAAGGGTATCTCACATTACCTAAATCTATTTCCTTCGTTTTTGCTCTCATTTTACGCTTATAAATCTGTCACATGATAATATTTGAATCGGCTAAGGATAGCATGCATGTTTTACGAAAAGATATATCACATGAATTAAAAACGAGCCCACAAAAAAAAAAAAAATCATAACTTTGATACATGAAATAACGAGTTATATGCTAACTCTTTTTGGCCTAGTATGATATTAACGACGTCTCGAATTCGGTCGCTTAAATAAACGGCTGCCAGTAGAAAACAGATATTTTATGTTCACCAAATAAAAAATATAATCGATATTAATAGTCGCCATTAACGAATACAAACCGAAAATTTTGTACCTTATAATAGTAGTTAATTCAGAAGTTATATTAATAAGAACAAATTGATTTTACCATGCAGACTTGTACGAAGAATAAAATGAGTTTGATTGTCTATTATTTGTCAAATTACATTTTTGATCCTTAAAATATAGAACTACTTACATTTACAAATATATATACTTGGAAAATATGCCATCTCTATACTAAAACGTTTAATATGAGTTCCGCTAAGTTCTAAGTCGGTCGTCATGACACTTATTTGCAATATAAACTCTAAGTTAACATTCGACAGTTGTAAACCTTAAACTTTGATAATTTACATTTATAACCCTAAAATTTACTAAATTGACATAGTGAACCCTAAACTCTAGGTGGACACTTTCATATACTATTGTCGATCTTTTGTTATCGTTTTTTTTCTCAGTATTTAAATTCGCATTACATATTAAATGTGATTTAACACTAAATGTTCAAACATTGAATAGTTGTAATAAAATGAACACAAGTATTTATATACAAATCAACAAACCTCACCCTTTTTTTTGCAGTAACAAGCACACATTAATTGCCTTCCAATATTATATAACATGTTGCATTTGAACTTTCAGATTAGACTAGTTTATTCATAAAAGTTAGAAAAAAATATAAGAAACAAACATGGTGTTACAACTAATTTGAATATATCACATGTGATTTAACCCTGATATGTGAAACACAAACCTATTGCAGCTTATAGTAAAAATTAACATAAATTTCTGTATTAAACTTCAAAAGTTCATCATTTCTTGCTTTTAAAAACTAAATATTCATGGCTTCCTAAGCAAATGAAAATATAATGTTTTAGCCTTTAACATTTAATCAGATGTAATTTTTGAGCAATATGCTTTAAATCACATGTGGTAAAAAATCACGTGTAGTTGCAAATGAAAAGTTATAATTGTAGGGGTTTTGTGGTCACCACAGGAAACGTGATGCAGTAAAATCATAAGTGTGATGCAGTAATTTTGGCGGGAAAAAAAATTTTGCCCAGAAAAAAATTGTTTTTTGGCGGGGGGAAAAAAAATTTCGGCGGGGGGGGGGCTGTTGTAGCATCAGCCAAAATCACAGAAGCAGCATCACTGCGTAGCCAGATTCAGAACCAGCAGCGAGTTAGCTAGCAGAGAACCATAACAGCGATGAGAGCTGATGAAGTAATTACTTTACAAACAAAAGCAATGATTTGTGAGCAGACTTGATGTAAGAAAATTTGATGACCAAACTCAGGCCATAGCTTTCAATTGTTTTAGATCATCCAAACTCATTGTATAAAATGCCCTTGTTTCCACACACATATCGCCTCCATTCTGGCAAGATTCAACAATAAGATTACACCTTCCTGAGGGAGAGTATCTCAGAAAGGCTATTACTACTCCACAAGCCTTGAACGTTGTAACACCCCAACCCTACATGGGTCCTGAGCCTACACTATGTGACATACAAATCATAAAGACATACACGATGCGACTTAAAACAATGAATGAAAAATCTGAAAGTACAAAGATACTAAAACATAAAAGAAGAAAGTAGCAAAAACAAGTCTAGAACTAATCCAAGCCAAACTATCAGATGAAATGGTTTCATCCATGTTAGTCCACCAAAACTAAATATGCACCTTCTCCAAACCCAGCATCCAACTAAAAACCTGGCCGCAGGAAAGGAATGCGCTGAGCTACGAAGCTCAGTGAAACAGATATAGATCAATAACGGAATAAACGAACATAATAATATGAGAAAAGCAATCAAGCCTGAAAAGGGATGCCACTGTCAAATCATAAATATCAACGAACAGTCACACAAATATAATCAAACATTGAATGTCATAAGAAATCAACGTAAGAATAACATAAGAGAATAAAAGAGCACTGTAGACAAATCGTCTACAGAGTCACTCGAAAGACAATAAACATCATAGGAATCCGGCCACTACCAGAATCACCGATATCTCATACATACATCATAATCTATAATCACATATCAAGAACGAGAGGGGCCTCGGTACCACATTGGGCTAGCTCGACCAACTGAAGGGATAGAAACACCTACCCACATCACCATACATAACACATCATACATAAACATAAGTCGGTGTATCGTTGTTGGTTTAGTGCTGGGTTATTATCTAACCATGCTATACCCTTATTTTTATCGTTCTTTATGATCCCTTGATATGATTATATATTGATCGCTTTATATACTTCACATTCATTTGATACTCTTGCTGATATGATATCTAAGTTGGATTGCGCTAATGATTCTAGTGTATTAGCTCTTATGCGCAGTGTTCTAACTACCATGGATGTACCATGGGTGTCATCGAGGCATCGATGGCATGACCTTTCTTGGAGGTGCTGATATCACGCTCCCTACTTTGTATGATTATGAATGATATGAGACTTCCCTGGGCAATTTATGATATGGTGTATAACCTGTCCGTGCGAGCAGGGTGCATGTATTTATGTATTGTATGATGGGGTGGCGTATGGATGCATCCTAGACATTATGTTTATGTATGATGGTAATGTATGTGAATGTGTGGTAGTCTTCTCTACTCCTTCCCCGTTTGGGAGCCTAGCTACTCCAATGTGTTACCCGAGAGCCTCCCACTCTCCGTATCCTTTGATTGTAATATAGATTGTATGTAATATGAGACCTATTCGAGTACTCTGGTAGGTCGATCGGGCTTCCTTATGTTCTATGTGTCTATTCGAGTGACCTGTAGACACGGCCTTTTGTCATACGTGCCCCTTTATTCTGCTTATGATTATTTTACATGATAATTCTCGTATGATCCTTCAATGTATACTTATGATATTGTTCGACTGTTCTTTGACCTCTTATCATTTGACAGTGACACCCTTTTCACAGGCTTTTGATTCGATTTTCGCCTTAGTATTATTTAAGTCCGTTTATTTCGTGTGATATATATATCTGTTCACTAGCTTTCTTATCCAGCCCATTCCTTGTTCTGCGGCAAGGTTTTAAGGTTGGATGCTGGGATTTAGAGAAGTAGGCTATAAGCTTTTAGTGACTGACCATTGGCGAAGATAGCCATTTCATCTGATAAATTTCGCTTGATAG
>LBNU01037244.1:0-12094 GCA_014162995.1 Artemisia annua | reverse complement strand
AGAAAGTATAGAGCAATTTACTAAAGATCAGAAAAGGATTGTAGCATTAATGTCCTATCTAAACGATTATGAGAAACCGCAGAATTGGATTTTCGCTGTTATATCCTTCCCAATCCTTAAGCCTCGAAACAGAAAATACTAAATTCCAAAACAATAAAATTTTTGTTAAGCTCCCTAAAAAATAAAAAACGTAACCTACAATTTGTCAGCACCAATACATCATTCTCAACTTACGGGACCCATATGTTACAGTTTTGAAGGTTCATCACAAATTAACAAAACCCATAAACTATAACACTAATGAAACCCCAAAAGCATAAAAACCCAACAAAAATCAAGCCCACCTGGAATAACATACATATAGAGAATGAAAATCATAAACAACCCACACCAACAAAATCTTAAGTTTTACTTAGGTTTTCATTTAACGAAATCTAGCTAACCTAAATACAAAAAGTATAACCCCTAATTTTTTTCATACAGGTTTGATGATTACAATTGAGGGTATGATTTTTACCAAAGAAACCCCTAAACTTGAAATCGACAGAATTAAATACAATTAAACCGAAAGGCATAAAATTTTGACCTGGTACAATCGGTGCTCCATCTCATATTCACTCGTCAACCGTCATCCCCGCCAAGCGTTTCCTCTCAATCAAAGATAGCCGCCGACTATGAAAGCTTTTAATTGATGATAGCTTCTATGTGGGTTTGCGGATCATTTGGCACGTGTCTCGTTACTAATCACTAACCGAAAGCTTGGGTCAGATGATAATGGAACTATACAGTGCAAAGTTGGGCCATAGAGGGAGCCCAATGGAGGCCCGTGGAAAAACAATATTTTAACAAAACCTTCAACGGAATTAGTATATATAGGAGAATAAAAGAATGTAAACATAAAGCAAGTTACTGATTAATTTTATGTTAACCAAAATTTTATAGAAAAATACAGCAATTTATATAATTGTAATTTTCTATTATTACTTATTATGAACCGATTTACCTCTGTATCAATGTGAACAAATAAATAAATGAGCCATCAAATGTTTATATGAGTTATTCCATCATATTTTAGGACAAACCCCAAAGAATCCTATATATTTTCTACCACAAATGTGATGAGAGTGTGAACAAATAAGTAAATGAGCCATCAAATGCTTACATTTGTGTTTACATTTGAGTCGTCCCATCACATTTTGGGGCAAAACCCTCTTTAAAGAATCCTATATGTATTTTCTACCAGAAATGTGATGAGGATGCTATCTTAACCAAATTAACAAAACTAACAACAAAAGAATAAAATCTTTAACGAAAACCCTTTTATATCATTTAACAAAACATTTAAAAAAACAACATATTGTTGATCACATATCCCATTGAAATACATTATTTATCATATATCCCGGTAATGTTTCATACTATTTTTCATAAGGTATGTGTTTTTATCACATCTTCTACACATATATCCCCATAACAAATCTCCCCAACCACACAAAACCGATCGTTTTCCTTGTTTTGTTCTACATTCTTGATCAAATAGCGCAAAGATTTCATAAGGTATCATTTTCATGGTTCTTTTCTACCTTATTAAAAGTGATCTCGTATTTGTTTAAAGAAAATTAGATTGCGTATCGGGTGTTTACAGTGATTTCAATAAAAAAAAAATGGTTACTGCAGCATAAGTCAAACTCAAGATAATGTTGTCAAAACCATGTTCAAGTCACCTTCCCTAAGACACGTAAGAATAAACTACGACATACTAATACATAGTTACAACATCATGTCCCATACCCTCGATAATATTATGAAGCCTTAAAAACTAATTATCTAGCGAAAGCATGCGAAATTGGAGCAAAGATGCAAAGAAGCAACCATTTAAAGGCACTTGAGCAGTCGAGACCAACTATGCATGAATCTCACTTATTCAAATGATCCATGCAATCTGAAGTTATGTGAAAGTTAGAACAATACAATATTTCATTCTATTAGTTATTAAAACAAAAACACATGACCAAACTTGTCAATTAAGTTTAGGCTCATCATCATTCTATTAGTTACAAATCACTTAAGTGCGAAAATTCATTTTTTTTAACCCTCCCACGTGTGTTACTGACCTTGGCAAATGTAACTAAAATGTAACCACTTACTTGTCTAAATCTGACAAGTGTATGTCATAGCTTTTTTCATATCGACCGGCAAGAGCGGTAGATACAAAAACAACCTAAAACCCTTCTACCAATATAAAACCCACTAAAACCCACGTGTGTTACTGACCTTGGCAAATGTAACTAAAATGTAACCACTTACTTGTCTAACTCTGACAAATGTATGTCATAGCTTTTTTCATATCGACCGGCAAGAGCGGTAGATACAAAAACAACCTAAAACCCTTCTACCAATATAAAACCCATTAAAAGCAGTATACATGACAGGCTCAAAAACTTGTGATACACACCTACCACATATGTAACTCAGTAAATCAAATAGAGTATTTAAGTGAACTCATTATATTCTTTATAATGTACACAACATTTTATACCAAAGTTGAACCAATAATACATCCAATACATTATAGGGAAATCATATTTTGCAAGAGAAAAGCCCAAATAAGAGCATGCATTGCCATTGCATAAAGGGACAATCTTTTGTAAAATCATATACGGAGTATTATTCTTGCCAACACTTGTGAGAAATGGCCATACACCAATCCTTTTTTTCTTAGCCTTCAAATACTTCACAATAAGCTGTAGGTAGGTACCATTTGCATCTGGGCAATTCTATGTAAGGTGTAAAGCAAGGCGTACATACTTCAAATATTGAAGAAAATGAAATGATTAATAACGTCATCCCAAACTAACGTTGACATTCTCATATGAAGATCTATTGTTTTATAATCTTGCCAACGAACCACTCATTACTAAGTTACTGTATAAGAAACATGCACATGCATAAGTCAATAAGAAACTGTCCCATTCATATGAGGGTGGTATCATCAGAACTCTTTTTATTCGTACAAGAAACATACACATGCATAAGTCAATAAGAAACTGACCCATTCATATGAGGGTGGTATCATCAGAACTCTTTTTATTCGTTTTTCTTCATGCTCAGAAACCTGGTAAATAAATAACAAAATATTAAAGGTTAAGAAAGTAGTGACCAATTTTTATTTTTCATAAGGTTAAATATTCACATTTATTGGTATGTCGACTCAAATTACATATAACACCTGTAAAAATAATCCAACTTAATTATGCATCTTTGTAACTTCATCGTCATAGTTGAATGGCCCAGTCCAGGCATATCCTAAATAATCCTAACATGATCCAACATACTCATGAATTATGATCTATGTTCGGTTGTCGAAATAATAAGTCAATTCAAAGTCGCCATTAGATAGTCCCCAAGCACCTTTTGAGTTCTGAGTAGAGAGCAAATATTTGACAACTTTACGCGCAGTTTCGCTATTTTCATGTCTTCCCACATGAAACCATTACTTGAAGCACAAAAAATGTTCCGTACAGAAAGCACACACCCCAGTAACCATACCACAAGCCATCTGGTTTTTGTTTATTTTTTTCTATTTCTTTCTGGCGGTGACCTGGATACAACCTATACATTCAACATTCCTTAAAAAACCAAACATAGCACGCCAGCAAGACATGAACTTACTTTCTAAACTGGCCCATTTGACCCACCAAATCCGCCCATTTTGCTACATATACTAAAAATATAAATTCCTAAAATAGAACGAAAATTGGCTTACTCTTTCACGACCACAATGTCAGCAAATAGTTCCGAGGGATTTAACATCTGTAAATATGGTTTTGGAACTGGTGGCTCCCAAATTGCAAAACCGCCACTTTCTGGATTACACTGTTGTGTGCTTCTTCTTAATTCACAATCCCCCTAATAAATTAAATAAAGAAACATAAATAGAAGGTAAACACGCATTGTAAAATAGAGCAGCATATTACAGCGATGTGTGTGTGAGTGTAGACATGTAGTTTAATCTGTTAGACTTGAGTTATTTAACATTCATCCGGTAAAACAGGAATAATTAATATGGTAAAACAGGAATAAAATTCGGTAGTACTTTCATGATAACACAGGTGACAATAAAGTTAGCATATACATTTTTCTATGGATATATTATTATACTTACTATCTGTCAATACAATAGTCGTTGGCCTTAAATCAGGTACACTCTAGCCTAAACTATACAATTTGTTGTGTTTTGGCATATACTTTAGAGATATGCCATTCCCCATGCGGCCAGCATATATAACTTTAAATAACTAATTACTAAATTGTTACTGGCACATTTGAATGCTATAATAGGCTCACAATTGTTTTATGGCGTACCCTAAGCCATGAGCATTACAGGGAAGCAAGCACCTCCTTAATTTTGTTATTTGGATTAACAATCATTAAGTGTTAAATAGCTTATTCTATTTTTTAATTTTTCCTTAAAATTGTCACATAGGCTTCACAACATCAACAATTAAGCAAAGAAACATCCATTAGTGTTCTATAAAATACTACTAAAATATTGAAACTAAGAACATGAGATAATAATAGTAATATAGAGATTTTCTTGAGCAAGCTATTTTGTCTTGTTTAGAGTTGTCAAAACCCGGACACTTGATTCGTCTTTTTGGGGATCCAAAACCCACTTTATTGGTGACTATCTACTCGTTTGACTGACTTTCAGCCATTTCTTTCTAAGTTAATTTCATATTTTACATGTTTGACCTTTTAGAGCTACATAAACCGAATCAACAGTTTCATATAGCAAATGGTTCTAACTTGAAATATCTACTTGGCACGGCTGGTGACAGGTCAAAATGGTTAACTATTGATTTTAAGTCACTTGTCGTGTTTTAAGTCATTGTACCACCTTTTTGCACATCAGAGTCAATTAAAGATGGTTTTGTGCCTGTTTGGGTCACTTTTTGGGTCAATTTGCACCCTTAATCTTGGTGTTTTTCCCGTTATTTATTGACTCAGATGTACCAAAAAAATAGCACAATGACTAAAATGGAAGCAATAAAAGCATGCTGATATAAAGTAGAGTTAAGTTGCTAAAAATAAGCAAAGCACAACACTTACAATGATAAATTAGACATTAACTTGGTGACTTCCATTTTCTATTCAGCTATTTTTCATCAAACTTGCTCTAGTGCCAATAGTCGCAAGGCATATAAAGTGTATATCCTTAGGGGTGTTCGACAATGGCTTTTGATAATGATAATAATGTGATAGTGCCATGGTTTTATCTTCTTTTATTAACATCAGACTACAAATTATAAAACATCAATCAGAAACAACTAAATTATTGAAATCACTTTCACAATTAAATCATTTAAGTCATACGCATTGTAAAACATAAAAGAGATGTTAAAAAGAATCATACGAAAACCTCGATAAGAAAGAAGATAAAGTAGAACTCACAGTTGTTGGGTGGATCTCGTTCAAGATTGAAGAACATCGATAGTACATGGAGAAAATAACAGCAAAATCATTCCTTTTAAATAAGGAGATATCGATTGTGAGCCTGCAAGATTATAAAGAGTTAATAACTAAAAAAATGAAGCATTCATTTATTCATTATAGGATATAAAAACCGAATGAGAATTGCAGAATTAATGATGAACACGATGATGACAAAACGTCACGAGGCTATAAGTGGGCTGATTTTGTGATAACATCTTCATCTTATGGATGTTTCTACATAAAGTACAATTTCAGGTTCATAAACAAATCAGTTAATTCTCATAAAAATGATAACCTGCTTTTGCAGTGGTGTTTTACTTCATAAATAAATTCGCTTCATATCCGATTGAATAAGTGATCTCGACACCCTAAAACAATTTAAAAAACTCGATTAGTAACAAATTTAGCTTCACACACATTTCATCAAACACGTGGTGTGCATAGAGTACCCTCATTAATTCGTTACAAATCCAACTCCCAAATGAAAGATAAAAACAACCCTAGAATCTTAAATCTAAAAATGAAACATAATGGAAAAAGAAACTAAATTTTTTTTTTTATCATTAATCAATTGAGAACATACGAACTTGAAATAGTCTTCTTCAATTAGTCATCATCATCATAATCATCCGCCCAACCATCATAACTCATAAATATTCAGCCACTTTGGAAATCAAAACGACATAACATAATGGCCTTTTTGGATTTCAATACAGTATACTGGATTCAAAAAGCAGTATTCTTCCTATGGTTCAAATTAAAGAGAATAATATGAAGAAGCAGGGAAAATAATTAGAATTAAAATGTATGTAAGGTGTTTTAAAGATGATGATGGCGATTTAAGGTTTTATTGGGTTTGGGGTTTCATAATGAATCGTATTAGTTGTGCTGGATTACAGGAAGGAGGGTGAAAATAGTTGGGTGGGAACGGCCAGAATATTATGCAGCTTCCTTCATAAGTTTGTTTTTTTTTTTTTTTTTCGTTTAACTGTTACGTCGAAAAGTATGGGAGAAGTTTTGACTAATTAGTAAATACCTTCAATATATTTTAATTCTAATTTTTGTTGTAAAATGACCAAAGTAGACACTCTAGAATTTCATCATTAATTTTTTAAAGGGGCATAATAGTCTTTTTTAGACTCTGCTTTATTAGAATATATAGATACTAGTTTATTAACCCGTGAAATTCACTGGATTAAATTGAAAACCGTGAAATGGTAGTTTTGTATTTACTATGAAAAGAAATTTGTCTATATAAGCGATTGATTTGTGAGATCATGCGAATAAATGATATGTTAGATGTATGGATAGATAATAGTCATGTTACATAAGAAAACTGTTAGAGCATTGTAGGAACATTAGTCATGTTACTAAACCGATCATATTCTTCGGCTTAATTACCGACAAGACCAAATAGGATCTAAACTGATATTCGGTAATCTTTCACAAAATATCATCTCAAAATTTCTTACATAATTCAAATACATAAATTTCTTAAAGAATTTGAGATGTTACATTTCATACTTTATCATACAATCTCAAAATCAAAAGCTAGCGAGTCATACAATGAACCAAACACCCTCATAAACCACAACAAATCACTCTAAATACCGCTAAATTTATCAACAATATAGATGGCATTTACATTGTAAAACATGTACATAATAATATAGAACGTGAGAAAACAACATACACCATCAAAATCAGTTTCACGTAGCATAAAAAATGATGAACCAAACACCCCTAAAAATATCAGGAAAACAGTCCAATTCGAATGATTATTTTGTAGTGGAACTTCCTAAGGTCTCTTAGTATTCAAGACGGTGAAAGTAATATATTATGGTAGTGTATGGTTAAATTAGATCATAGGTCACCTCTAAGGGGGTGCTTGGTGGGGGGTTAAGGGGTGGGGAACGGGTAAGGTATTCATTAAATATGTTTGGTTAATGGGGGTAAGAGATTGATTACCCCGTAGTGGGTAATAAACCATCATAGAGTAAATTAGGGGGTAAGGGATTGATTACACACCACACTCATTTCTTTGCATTCCCATTCCCTTTCCTTTTCCCTTTCCCTTTCCCTTTCCCTTTCCCCACTTTGAACCAAGCGGACCCTATTGATATACGTAGTAAAATACTGCAAGTGGGCTTTAGCATCATAATTTTTTTTAATAATAATAATAAAAAAAAGGAACAAATAATTGCTTGGAGTTTAGCCTAATGACAAAAGGCTTGTGACTATCACAATAAATTATGCGAGGTCACAAGTTTCATCATCTATAACTTCCAGGTTTTGAACTAATGTGTTCCTTCAACCTTTGTTACCAAATGACCTTGAGATCAGTAAACTTACATCAACCCGTGGATACTCCTCTAAACCAACTCGTCATCACATACACACAAAATGGATTGATTGACTTATTTTTTAAACATGGAATTTGACTTTGGCACACTTTTTCCTTTGATCACCTTTCACCCCATATTAAAAAAATTTGTTTCTTATTTGTGCATTCACATTAGAGCTGGCAATTTTGACACGAAACCTGTTAACACGACACGACACGACCTGTTCTTAACAGGTTTCGTGTTTGACTTTAACAGGTTTCGTGTCTTAACAGGTTGGACCTGTTAAGACCTCTTAATATTCGTGTCTTAACAGGTCAGACCTGTTATGACCTGTTAAGGATTTTTTTTTTATATATTTTATATGTTTTGTTCTAATCATTGAATTACTAATTTTGTATTATTAAGAGTTTTATGAACTTTTGTAATGTTAAGGATTATTATCATTATGTATTAGTTAAGATTTGTAAGAGCTTTTGTATTGTTAAGGATTTTTTTTAAAGTTTTAGTCAAGACTTTTATAATATGCATGTTAACAGGTCTTAACAGGTGCACCTGTTAATTTTCGTGTCGTGTTCGTGTTTGAGAAAAATGACACGATTAGTAAACAGGTCGTGTTCGTGTTTGACCTTAACATGTTCGTGTCTTAACAGATTCGTGTGACCTGTTATGCCAGCCCTAATTCACATACATCTGCAAGCATGTAGTCTTTGGTGTTTAGACAACACCTATAATCAAGTGAACAATGTCGTGACAATTCAATTAAAAAAAGTATTAATACAAATAAAAAGAAATACCAAAATGATTTTGAATTTCAAGCAATACAAAGTTGATGAACAACCGGGTACCATGGTGCCCGTCTGGAATGTTTTCATAAATTTCGAAATTCACGACAATGACAATTTCACAGGCCCAAATAGTCATGAAATGTTTATTTATTTTCATTTTATATATGTTTTATATAAGAATAAGATGAGATAATGGGATCAAGTACCTCCATGTCCATGCTCTTAGTTTCTTCACCAACTTATGAATATGAGATAATGGAGATTAAGTACCTCACTGTCGGCCCCACCACACTTCCACCAATTTGGGCTTAACAAAGAAACACTCTCGCACCAGATTTCTATATTATCCCTCCAATCTATCATTGAATAAACGATCGCACATATTATACACTTTGAATGTTTAACAATGCTAAACAAAAACTATAATTACCAATCACAATGAAATGTATCTATACACATTTATTTGATATTTAGATTAGTTAATACACATAGCCTAAAATTTTCTAAAACAACCAACTGGTTTTTTGCTAGCAAAATATGTCTTATTAATCCGCAATAAGGGATTTATCCATTAGAGGGTCGAGTGAGTTATAAAGTAATGGATATACAAATTATTTTTGTGTAAAGAGGACACTAAATATTGTTATATGAAGAACCATATTTTTATGCAAAGCTAGTACATAATGTTCAAAATCTCAAATGAACCCCTTTAAGTCCTCAAAGAAAAACATACATAGTACTAAAATTCTAGCAGATCCTTATATTTTCTAACTTTGGTGCTTATTTGGGATTTTTGCAACTACGATACTTCTTTTTCAATATATAGCTATATAATGGTTATAGTTTCAGTTACCTTATACTACAATTTTACACATGTAGTAGTTGTAATCGTAAGTTTGAAACTAAGTAGCTTTACTTGTAATGTAGAACATATTGGAAGGCAGAACAATACATGCCATATGCCATTACTCGCCTGCATAATATCTTAGTCTTTTTATTGCTTTACATAAAGTTGCTAGATATGTTTAATGGACTCAACGCACATCCGTCCGTGTCCAATTCATCATATAAATTTCACACACTGAACCAAATATTAAAGATATGTAAACAAATTAACTTGACAGTAATTACTTTGAATTCGAGGTATCACCTTGTATCAGTCTTAGAGAAGAAAAAGAATCATGTAAATCATGGAGCTCATATTCAAGCTGCAGAAAAATTACATAATACACAATAGTTCATCTGTGTATGAAAGGGAGGGCCGGATTTTGTGCAGCTTCCGTGACAAGTTTTGCTTTAAAAGTCTAATTTTCTTAATTAGTGTGTTAAAATGACTAATCTAGACACTCTAGAATTTCAGCATTAATTTTTTAAAGGGACAAAATAGTCTTTTTTAGACTCTTCTTTATTAGAATATATAGATTATTATAACTTCGTTTTATTATTGTGTTATTTCCTTGTTGTTAAAAATAAATAATTAAAAAAATTTGATGTTATTATTGAACAAGTTTCAAACTAAAATAAGGTTAGTATAATTGTGATATTTTATTTATTTTGTTTTTTGTTTTAATCACATATATTCATATATTTTTCGTATTCTATAAATTCATCTCATTTTCACTCAGAATCCTTATTTGTATTTCAATCCTTAGAGCTCTCGGTACCCAGCGTTTACGCTGGTGTGCTCCCGGAAAACGCAACCGGACAGCGCCAAGAGGGTACCGTGGCTCGCGTTTTCGAGTCTTAAGCCGTCGTGATCAGCCCAAATGGTCCCGGAAAACGCAACCGGACAGCGCCACCACGGTACCGTGGCTCGCGTTTTCGGTCCCATTTTCTAGTAGTTTGGAGGCGCTGGTCTTATCTTTTTATGAAAACAATTTTGTAACTGAATTTGTAATTCATAAACTAAACAAATACTCTTACATGTTTATGTATGTCTATCACATATTCAACCTGTGATCACATATTTTGAATAAGCAACGATGATGAAGGAAGGCGGCGATGTATTTTTAGTTTGTAGGTTCTGGACTTCTGGGGAAGAAAGTGATAAAAGGGTTGACTTGTACTAGTTTAATACATTATTTATAAATAGACCGGAGTGACATAGTAGTTAAAAGTAAATATGTGATCAAATAAATCTTACTATTAATTTGTTTGTTAAACTTTTATATAAGATTTATAATGTCTTTTAAGAAAAAATGTCTTTACTTTCTCTTTTTATTTTTTATTTATTTATTTAATGTATGGTTATTGATACTATCATTTATTTTATTTTTTTACTTGTAATTTTTTTATTAATGAATTTTAGTTTTAGTTAAAGGTGTTGGTGTATTAAATAAATATTAAAGAAAGAAAGAAAAAAAAATATATATATATAATATATATATTACCTCATAATATATTATATACTAATATATATAATATATATATAATATATATATATATATATATATATTTATATATATATATATTATATATAGGCGTCCCTTTCTTGGCGAGAACCACCTTATCCTGCAAGAATGCGAGAACGCACCTTGTTTACAATAATTACATAATGTATACATCATTCTAATGGCCTATAGCATATTTGGTTATTTTTTTTAATCAAAAGGGTATATAGTAAAAGACATTTTCATTTTTTATATATTTATTTTATAAATCTTAAAATCGGATTTTTTTTTTTTTTTTTTTTTTTTTTTTTTTTTTTTTTTTTTATATATGCTACATGTTTCAAATATCATGTGCATAGCATGTTTTTTTTCCTTTTCAGATTTAGTGCATATAGTTTTAAGCTAGCATGTTCAGATGCATATATTTTTTTAAGATAAGATATTTGCTAGATTAGTGATAGAATATATGGTTTCAAGAAATAGTTAGTACATATAGGATTTTTAATATAATGAAATATAAGCAGAAAGAACATAAATGTTATATACAAACATCGATATCGATTGACAATACAATTAACAATCAAAATTTCTAAAAAGCATACATACAGTGAATCTAATGCGATCTATACACGTGAGCACTAATTACAATTCAACACAATGGAATATGTGCAACACTCGTTGTTATGCATCATTTTTATAAGTCGGACATAATGCGCACCGTGTAGCCGTCACATTTTTTCAAAAGTGGGCGGATATAATGCCACTCGTAGCCATGGACATTCTTGTAATTATCCTGATAAAAAAAAGGTAAAAAGTTAGGCAACAATAATATTATTAAATAACAATTGTGTTTAATCCATATGATGCAACTACTAAAAATGTGAGCACACTTGTTAAAATACATTCTCTAACAATTGCTTCCATTACCCTTGTTTTATTATGACACATGATGCGCCAATTATTTTTAAAATATGGCATACTTATTTTTAAACATAATATGTTTAAAACATCATGCTTCTCAAAGCATATATAGTTTTATCATTAGTAGATCCACTAATTAAAAACGTATATGTTTGAA